>CM067377.1:212334309-212421809 GCA_034510155.1 Eucriotettix oculatus | reverse complement strand
CTAACCTGTCTTGCGTAAGCCTTTTATTCTCTTATTCTCTCTATTCTACTTAGCGAATTTCCATCCTTAGCCTCCCCTAACACACTTCCTTCTAATGCTAATTTTACAAGACCCTCGTGTGTCTTAAAATCTATCCCTTCTCATAGTCAACGTCCTCCATATTGTTCGCCTTTCCCCCTATTCTGTTAAGAACTTCTTCCTTAGTGATTCTGTCCACCCAAATGATTTTCAGCATTCGCCTACAGAAGCACCACACATTTTATTCCCCAACTTCTATCGTCCACGTTTCGGGCACGTATGACGCCACGTTACGCTCCATATCAACATTTTTAGCAAACGGATTTCCTTAAATCCACACTTATATTAGCCTTAGCGCAAACTCCCTCTTCCTTGCTATCCTAACTCCAGTTATTACGCTGCTTCCCAAGTAGCAGAATTCTTTAACTTTCGTCAAAATATCCCTTCCACAATCTAACAGCCTTTGTTATTCCTCTCCGTTACCTTGGTTTTCCCTCTATTAATCCTTATCCTTAATTATTGGTGTGTCCGTTCTTTCTTCCCCTCTATATTCATCCAGCTGTGAGTGATCTAACAGCATTTTTCCATTTTTCATCCCCCTTCCCTCTTCCCTTTCCTCCCACCCTATTCTTGTCTAATCCTATCTCAAGTTAAATCGTATTACTGTAAAAAATTATAAGAATAATAATAATAATAATAGAAGAATTTTTTTAATACAATTTTGTGAAGATAAGGTCTGTTGCAGGTGTTCTAAGTAATTAATAATAATAATGTGTAATGGAACCTGTTCCAGACAGAGTAATAATGATAAACGCGATGGCGCGACGTAATTCTCACGTTACGTGTGAGGACGAGAGATGATGACGTCACGCGGGGTTTGATAAAGAGAGAAATGCCGCTTGCACGGCTTCACAAGTGTGGAAACCTTTCTCTCTCCCTCGTCTCACTTTCTATGAAACCGCGCAACCCATTCATTACTCTATAAAAAAAAATTAATAGCATATTTAATCCCACATTTGATACACGTGTCAGCAGCATTCTTCTTCCTTTCTTTCACCCCCTTATTATCCGTCTGCTTCGTCTTCGCGCGTCTGCATCCCCCGCGCTCTTCCTATCTCCTCTTCTTCTTCTTAAATTTTACTCACAAAAATGCAAATACCTGATGCAGGTTTCCTAGGGTTTTCCCTGCAACATCTCTTTAGGTGAAACACCACTAGGGTAGGATCCTTAAACCATAGCCCGGGGGCCTCACTAGTTAACCCTTGCATGGCTACCTTGCTCTACCTTCCGCATCATCCCCCCCTTTTCAATTCCCTTCCTATGCTATTAAAGGGGAGTTGCCTGTTTCAGGATCACCCTCATGTAGCCTGTTACCCCCAAAAAAAACCTCATGTAGCCTATTACCCAAAAAAAAAGTTTTCTCGCAGGCGCTTGCTTCAGCCCAGAGTGACTGCGCGGGGCTTACCTGATCATGTCGGGGATGCCTCCTGCACTCTCTCTCTCCGGGGAATTTTTATCAAAGTTCTCATATGCCGAGACACCTTCACCTATTTTAGGAGGTATATGTACCGGGGTCAAAGACCTTGGGCATATGGCAAGAGCTGTCCGCTGATCCCATTGGATCATCAGTCGGCCAACTGCCTCCTGAAACTGGTGGAGACACGGAGAAGGGAATGCTGCGTCCCCCCACAGCAGACTCGTCTCCCGTCATTCACAGGGAAGGGCGTGAGAATAGTACCACCCAATGCCCCCGACCTACCTGATGCAGGTTTTCTAGGGTTTTCCCTGCTGCATCTCTTTAGGTGAAACACCGCGAGGGTAGGATCCTTAAACCATAGCCCGGGGGCCCTAGTTAACCCTTGCTTGGCTACCTTGCTCTACCTTCCGCATCATCCCCCTTTTTCAATTCCCTTCCTATGCTATTAAAGGGGAGTTGCCTGTTTCAGGATCACCCTCATGTAGCCTGTTAACCCCCCCAAAAAATTGTACTGCGGCCGAATACGTTGAGCATACGGTAAGGTTTGTTCGCACGATCCCCCATTGGGCCAGACGGCCAGCTGCCCCTTTAAGGCATGGAGGCGTGTATGTTACGTTTCTTCCCCCCACGACAACAATCAGAAGGGCGATTTCTAGGCTTTTCCCTGTATCACCTATAGGGTCGGTTACGATCTTTACTCTACAGTCCGAGGGCCGTAGTCAACCTTTGGTTACCTTGCTCTACCTTCCAAATCCTCACCCCACCCCCTACCCCCCACTCCCTCTTTTCATGTCCCTTCCTATCCCATTAAGGGGGAGTTGCCCGCTTCAGCATCACCCTCTTGTAGCCTCATCACCCCAAAAGAAGGGTATGTCTGCATGTATGTTCCGCATACAAATTTAAACGCACGGTGGATCAATTTTCGATCTCTTAAACTTTTGTAAGGACCTGGGAACAAACGCAGTGGAGGGGGGCGGTGCGGGGTAATAACACCCACGCACCCTGTTTTGAGAAAAATACCGCTATACTATTTTGAAAATTAGTTAGCAATTCTCACGAGGGGGGGACGAGAGTTGACCCAGCAGTTAGTTACGAGTTAAGTAGACGGTGACTAATAGCTTCGTTAAAGGTTATTAATTATGACAACTATGTTACATTATTCATTAATTGAAATAGGTGGGATAACAAAATGGCGTTAAATTGGGGAAGGGATATTTTTGAAGGAAGTTTGAAGGAATTCTGCTACGCGGGAAGCGTAAGAAATAGAGTAGGATAGCAACAGGCAAGGACTTGACTTGCGGGTGATATAAGAATATTAGGAAATTGTTGCTAAAAAATGTTTGTATGGAACATGCGTGGCGTTATAAGGGGTGCGAAACGTGGACGGTAGATGTTGCAGAAAGGAAAAGAATAGAAGCCTTTTAAATGAGGTGCAATAGAAGAATCAGATGGGTGGGTAGAATCACTGACGAGGAAGTTCTAAATTGAATAGGGGAAGAGAGGACAGACAATATGGAGGACTTTGAAGGGATAGATTAAAAGGGTCACTTTTATAGACATGAGGGTCTTGAAAAATTAGAATTAGAAGGAAAAGTGAGAGGTAAGAAGAGAAGAGAAGAGAGAGAGAGAGAGAGAGAGAGAGAGAGGGCATAGATGGAATACGCTGAGCATATTAGGGAGGATGTGGGTTGTTCTAGTTATGAGGTATGAAAAGGCTTGCGCAAGATAGGTGTTTGAACCCAGTCTTTGGACTGAATACCACAACAACAATTAATTGAAATACTAAAAGTAATTCTTCTTCCTTGGCCGTGCAGTCCATTGTGGGCCTTGGCCTACCACGACCCCATTCAGAATTGGGAGTGGCACGTGGTCAGTCTCCGTGACCATGACATGAAAGCAGCGACGCTAGCCACTACACCACAGGACAGGACTGGACTGGCACCAATTACATTACAGCAGAATTTTTTTTTCTTCAAATTAAATTTTATGTTTGGTACTGTGCAGCAGCGAGAGTGTGTTCGGTTTCCAGGCGAACTCCGTGTATGTTATGGCTGAACGCGATTGGCTAATTGAGCTCCCAATTGGAGCGTGTCATATTGCGTACGCGACTGTGATTGGTCCGCTGATAAATTGAGGCCACCGAGATCGCTGTCTGCGAAGACAGACACGCCCCACAAACCATGCATGTAGAGGGGAAAACCCCCCGTGAGCCGCCGCGACTGGGATTTGGGAAACGTGCACAGTGAGCGAGCAGCTTGATGCATTACGCGTCACTCCAAACACACAATACTCATCATGGACTAAATTTAAAATGATATCGACTATCCAGTAAATTAGATTGTTTCTCGTCCGGGACAGTTTTTGATCAGACACTAACCTGATCTTATTAACCGAGGGTCATTATGAAATGTATGTAAACTGTTCGTATAGAGTGTGGCGTTATATGCTGTGGTGTTCGTTGGTTACACCATCAAAAATATATTGTTGTACAATCAAACGAACAATAATAATAATAATAATAATGTATTTAATTTGAATAGAAATATAACTCAAATTAAGTTATAGTGGAAAACATATAAATTTACGAATATCAATTTAATCATTAGCTCAGTCGGTAAAAGCAAAGATAATACTCTACGCAGCTTCTAAAATGGCTGCTCCAGGGAACAACGCGGGTGACGAACAACGATATAGTTGAAAATTAAATCAGACGAGAATGGTTTGTGTGGAAAAACCGAGGTAAATTGCCGTTACCAGATGACGTCGTTCTTCGTTTTTGTTCGTATGCCGGTTGTTCCTTTGCTGGGTCACGTCTTGTAGATTCTCTAGCGCCTCTCCTTCCTTCACCATCAAATGTTGTCTCTTTTTATTTTCTGTTCTCCCACCAAATGAATCTCCTTTCTCGAAACTAAATTTTATATACATGTCGCCTTGTTCTGCCACTGCTTCGTCTCTCCCTAGCGTCTCTCTCCCTCTGGCAGCCTCCCTCCAGGCCATCAACAATGTTGCAGACGGTGACGTTTCCCGCCTACTCGGCCCCACCACCAAAGCCATTCTCGTCTTCCGTCCTGCTGTATACGTAAATAACAAAAACTAAATTATTTTTGCTTTACCCGACACATCCAGCTCCAAGCCAAGCAAAGGAATACAGACATCAACAATAATTTCAGTTCAAAGAAAATATAACTTCAATTGTTTTTCCTTTACTGTTTATTCATTGTAATTTTCACTATTTGTGACCTTCAGTATTAATTTCCTTTGTGGTCAACAATTTAACATCAAACGTATATTAATGTTACCCTTTTAAATTAATTTAAATCAAGCGAAAAATAATAAATGGAAATGACATATTTGCGAACCCAAAGATATTTCTGTTTACAACCAGGGATATTGATTGCTAACATAATACCACCAGAGACGTTGTTGCTTACGCGCGAATTATTACTATATATTTGAAAAAGAAAAGAAATGCGCGGTAACGTGTGTGTGTACGTATGTCACGTTACACATTTGCTAAATAGGATTGAAATGTAGGAAAAGAAATTCCAGTAACACCGTCCGTAGTCTTCTATCTTCGCAATGACATTTTTATTCCATTTCAAATTTCCATCCTGTTTCGTGGCTATTACGTGTAGCAGCGGTAGATGAGCGTTATTTTTTATCCCCGCCCCCCCTATTTTATATTACGTTTACATGGTTACGCGTTGTATTTCTCATTCCCGTCCCAATATGGGGCAACGTATGTTGATTTCTTTTTTTTGTTTATCACCAATTTCGTGTTTTACGCTATTAATGTAGCGGTTAACCTTGATCATAGAAACAGTAGACGAATGTTGGGGTGGCAACACGTTGTGAGATGCTGACGTCATGGGTTTCGGTGTGTCAGAGATATTACGTAGGTGTTGCCCTTGTGATTGACGATTAGCGAGATACAAGGCGTTTTATTTTCGTAGCGACTCTTTGGCGTTGAATTCCAGAGATTGTACGGTTTTCGTTACCTGAAGAGCGTCTTTGAGTTGTCCATCCATCCATCCACCTGCTATTGGAGCTGATCCGGGATCTCCTCAACCTGTTTCTTGTCGGACAAAGGCGATGGCGGCGGCTCAAGGACGCGGACCTCGCCTCTATTATTTGTGTCACGGTGTTGGGTTGTAAAACGGGCGTTTTACCTGTTGCTTTCCCTTCAGGCAAAATGAGACGTGGTGCATGTCTGTAATGGTGCACACTCATGGGCGGCGGCGAGCAAGGGGAAAAAATTTGTAACATCATCCATCGTTTGAATTAGGGGGGCCATTTATATTGACAATAATATTTATTGGTTGGGAAAGACGAAATGGGAAAAATTGATTGACGTTTTGGAAACGGAGAAGAATAGATACCCGAAGGAAAGAAATTAATAATACAAAAGTAGTACTTGAAACAGAAAGTTAAGATTACAATTGCAATTTCCCACGTCGCTTACTGTGCTGTTAAGTTTTTTTGGGCCTATATTATAAGTAGGATGAGAAGATACAGGGTTGAAGAGCCTGTCGTCATCGTAGACAATGTGGCATCACCTTGGACCACCTGCTCTGGCCTCGTGGTTTCAAGGGCTCTTGCAGCTTCCCATAGGAGGGAGGCGTTGTTGTCGTTGCTGTTGTTGTCAGCTCAGTCAGTCAGTCAATGCAGAGGTCAACGCCTCATCACGGCAAGTGAGCGCGACGCTTCCGCTCGTCTCCAATCAACATAACGGAGGCAGGCAACTTCACTTTCCCTCCTCTCCAGGTGCGCAAGGTCAGCGCTAAATAACGCTCTACTCTACTCTACTCTACAAAGTAAATAATCATTGCCCTCCGTCGCACAACTAATCACGTAGCGAGCGATTCCGGCTTTGGATTCCGCTTTGCCCAGAGGATTGGGAAAGGCCCGTCCGTATTCACGCATCATTACCCGAGTAGCGAGTTTATATGCATCACATTGCGATTTATCCTTATTTCACAAATGGCAGCCCGGAGTAACGCTCTTCGTTAACCCGCTCGGTCACGCTCGGCTTTTAGCTTCGTCAAAGAAACCACGGTACAGAGGGTACACTTGACTTAAAAGTACTTAGTGTTATTTCTACATTTATAAATAATATACTACTCTAAATTAACCTATTTTATGATCTGGAGCTTCGTATTATCATCGAAATAAATATCAAGAATAATATTTTGTTTCCATTAAAGATAATTCAAGAGATTCTTAACCTGTCTTATGAACTGAAACTTGATATTTTAAAACCATACAAGGATGATGTTGATAAATATAAAAGTTTTTATATCCTTAAATTCTTACCATTACAGATTTCAAACTACATTTGCCTAAGACAAAATGATAAGATTTGAGGTTAGAGGTTTCTTTTTTTTCTTGGGCTGTGTGCTCATCGTGTAAACGAAGGTGAGTGGTGACGTCATAGTGAGATATATATCCGTAATTACGGGGAAGCAATTGAAAAAAAAAAAGAAAATTACTGTTGTGGGAATCATGATGAGTATCCACAAATGGCTAATAAAATAGATTCACGTAACCCATTACACATGTAGTAGTTTTTGGGTAATCAGTCCTAATGGAGGGTCTGATGCAAGCAACCCTCCATGCTAACATACCTTGCGCAAGCCTTTTCATTTCCAGATAAGTACCGCATCCTCCCTTTTCATACTTCGCGTATTCCTATCCTTGGCCTCCCCATTCTTTTGTTCTTACCCCCACACACTACCCCCTCTAATGCTGATTTACAACACCCTGTTAATCTATCTCTTCCCTTAGCCAACGTCCTCCACATCGTTTGCTTTTCCCCTCTGTTATTTTTAGAACTTCCTCGTCTGTGAATCTATCCACCAATCTCATTCTCCTGTCCCCCACACACACGTCCGTCTAATGTAAATTTTACAAGATCTTCTTCATGTCTTAAAAACGTGGTCTAATAATGCGCATGCATTCTCTTGGTCAAGATAGATCAGACCAGTCTTAGCCTAGTGACACACTTGAGCGGGGTTGCGGGTGAGACAGCACGTGCCACACTTGGACGGTTGCGTGGTGGGTGCGTTTCCCCGTCCCGCAGGATCCGCACAACGCAACACGTCCGGCGATAATTGGATGGGACAAAGGATGGAACATTATTAATTTTATAATCTTAATCAAGAAATAAATAGCATCATTGGTAAACTAAATATGTTGATTTTTAAAATTACAATTTTAAAAAAATGCTGATTTATTAATTTCAGCATGGGTTACTCATAATTTTTTTTTTCAGTATTTATTAAATAATATGTAAATTCTTTCAAAGACTTACGACCTGATTAAGGCAGAAATTAATACCAAAACGTATCATTATTTTTTTTAAAAAAAATAAATTAGAAAACATAGTTGAAAGTCGCATTGGAGTCTCCAATGTCGATCCATGCCAAGTGGTCCAGAAAAAAAAAAGGTACCCACAGCAAACTCGTCTCCAGTCATTCATAGGGAAGGGCGTGACAATAGTAACCCAAATGCACGACTTACCTGATGCAGGTTTTCTTTCTATGTTTTTTTTCCCCCTGCATCTCTTAAGGTGAGTGAAACAGCGCGACGCGGTAGGATCCTTAAGGGGGGAGGGGGAAGGTGCCTCTGAAAATTCAAGTACTCTAAACGTCACACTCACACTCAGGTGTGTACCATCTGTGAACCTCGGGATAAGTCGCCTACTTTCTCTCTCTCTCATTCTTTCTTCTAGTGAACCCTACCTTGCTCTTCCTTCCGCATCCCCCCCTTTTTCAATTCCCTTCCTATGATGATATTAAAGGTGAGTTGCCTGATTTAGGATCAATCACCCTCATGTAGCCTATTAACCTCTTCCCCCTTCCCATTCCCAAAAAAAATAATAAAACCGATCTCCACATCAAGTCTGAAAAAAAAACAGGAGACTAAACGTCGTTTTTGAATAAATGGTGATAATTTTATATGCTGACTTAATTGACCGTATTTTAATTTAGCTTGAAGTGTCAGTGATGCAACTCCTGCAACTGTATTAAAATGTCTTCTGACAGTTTCTGATTTCTGTTATAAAACAAACAATAAAAAAAATGATCCAGTTCCTTTAATTTTGTGAATCATCCAGATATTAAACATGATCATCAACACCCGCACCGATTATATTCCGCGCTGCGCCCCGTCACGCTCAAGTGTGGCACAGGCTATATTAGGACTCAATACCACAAGTGATACGATTGTTTTTTAAAATTTGCAAATATTATCTGTTTTGGTTTATGATCTTCCGAAAGTTAAATATACTGTTAAATATCATAATGAATGTTTCGCTGTTTTCAATAAAATATCAACAACAAATTTGAATAAGTACTTTTTTCCGGCATTTTCGCAAACCACTTTTCCAAAATATTATGTCATCATTAAAAAAAATAAATCTTTCGACGAGCGTACTTTTGATGGGAGGAGATAAGAGATAGTGAGTGAGTGAGTGACTGCGGCTGATACACGATGTTTATCTCTCCATGTTCTAGTCTCTGAATCATAAAGGAAACTTCTGAAAGCTGTCTATTACGACACACACACACACACACAAAGAGTGTCCCAGGCCACTGCTGCCACAGTTATACAGAGATCGTTATACGGCCATCTTTAACCAAGTGATATCACTTGATAAGGAACGATGGATGGCCTCGAGAAACGTCGTGGGGGCCCCTAGCATCAACACTTGAAAACACACGAACACACACACACACACACACACACTCAACATCGAATATGAAACCTTGACGCAGACCGTCCAGACTGGTCTGATGCAGCTGTATAAGTATAAAATCATATTCCATAGATCCTCCTATAGAGAAGCAAGCACAACAAGCTTCAAGGATGATGTTGGAACGAGTCAGAGATTTTATACACATAGTTAGGTTGCTTTATTAATATTAGAATATACTGTAACTATTCATTAATTATAAGTATAAGTATAAAATCATATTCCATAGATCCTCCTATAGAGAAGCACAACAAGCTTCAAGGATGATGTTGGAACGAGTCAGAGATTTTACACATAGTTAGGTTGCTTTATTAATATTAGAATATACTGTAACTATTCATTAATTTTTAACTTATAATAAGATTTTCTTAAGTTCTATACAGAAGACATACAATTTGTACCTTATATATATATAAAATTGATAAATATTTTTACATCCTATACTAAAAAATTAGTGTTCTAATAATGTTCTTACATAATTATCTTTCATAATTATAAATATCTACCCCTATGATGATACATTCAGCTTCATAAATTCTTCAACAGAGTAGAAGGAGTGGCCTTAGTAAGAACTTAGTTAGTTAGTTCATATTTGAACTTGTTTGGATTTATTTTTAATTGTTTAATGGAGGTGGGAAGTTTATTAAATATGCTAATAGATGGCATTGTAATGTAGTACACCCTTTTGTATTACGGTTAGAGACTTCCCTTCCTTCCTTCCTTCCTTGTGTAAATTGTTTTTACTTCTGGTATCAAAGTCATGTATATCTGAGTTTAGTGTGAAGAGGTTACATGAGTGATTGAATATGAGTGTCAGTATTCCAGTTTCCTTGAAAAGTCCCCTACAAGATGTTTTTGGTGAGACCTGACATCATAATATTCTAACAGCCTTTTTTTTGAAGTGTAAATATTTTATCTTTCCCCTGATGCATTGCCCCAGAATATTATTATACCATATGATGTCATTATAGAGTGGAAATATGCATAATAAACTAATTTTCTTATTAGGTTAGGATCACTACAACTTGACATAATCCTCTAAGAGCAAAGGTTGCCGCTGCCGAGCCTAATTTTCGTAGGAGAATATTAATATGATGATCCTTCCAGTTTAATTTATTGTCCATGGATGATATACCTAAAAATTTTGTACATTCAACTTCAGTTATTTCACAATTATTTGTTGCTACTTTTTATTTGAGTTCAAATTGGCCATTCTTTGTCTGAAACTGCCATGAAGTGAGGTTTTTATCACAATTGACCTATTCAGTCAGTGCAAGCCTTTTACGTTTGCACAACATAACTAATAACATACATCCTCTCCCTCTTCTACTCAGCGTATTCCATCCTTTGCATCTCTCTTCTGTTCTTACCCCACACACAGTTCCCTCTAGTGATAATTTTACAAGACCGTCATCTCTTAAAAACGAGGTCTATTATTAATCAATCCCTTCAAAGTCCTCCATATTGTTCTTTTTCCTCTTAGAAGCTTCCTGGTTTAGTTACCCTATCCTTTGAAATGCGGTGCTATAGGAGGGTGAGATGGATTAGTGGATAGAATCACCATCGAAGAAGTTATAAACAGAATAGTGGGGGAAAAGCGAACAATATGGAGGACGTTGACTAAGGGAAGAGATAGATTTTAAGACACGAGGGTCTTGTAAAAATTAATCATTAGAGGGAAGTGTGTGTGTGTGTGTGTGTGTGGTGAGAGAAGAGAATAAGGAGGCCAAGGAGATTAGGGAGGTTTCTGGATATAAGGAAATGAAAAGGCTTGCGCTAGATAGGTTAGGGTTACAGCAAACCATTCTTAGGACTGAAAAAATACCCCACACAACAACAACAACATATATACACAAATTGCACATTTCAAATGATTTTTTTTATGTCTTAGCGACCGCCATGAACCACCGAAAATTTTGATGTGATGAGAACTTTTCACATTTTACTTTGTCAATGTGCCCCAAAAAACACTTGCTTTTTTCCAATAAGTGGTCAAAGTGTTTTTTTTAATTCGTCTAGAAATAAAACTTTCTTTTTTTTTGCATTCTAGGAGATTAATAAATAATATTATTATAGAGGTGCCGATTTCAACTATCAGTAACAAAAACGAACAGAGTCGCGCGCGTGAATATTTTTAATTTTCCGGGATATCTATTTGTAATACGTGTATATTCGGCAATTTTCATAGAAACAATGGCCTAGACCATCCCCTTCAAACCGGAACTGTCAAGGGCTCAAACGGGACGCCTAATTATTATATTGGACGAGGGCAGGAACCATTTAAGCAAGGTTTACACGGGCAGTGATGTTCGTCGAAGTTGGGTTGGCTGTGCACTGCCTACCGTTTACATATTGGGCAGATAACTGCCCACTTCTTCACTGTGTGCAAGTGCTGCCCTCACTACAGAACGGGCAGAGAACTCTGATGCATGTTTATACTTCTCTGCTATTTTTTGGCAACTACGACACAGGTTGGATTGATGTTGATGTTGCATAGAGTCGATATATTGTTTATATCAAGTTGAATATTTTTTCCCCTTTGTGTTTTCGCGTACCACGCATAATGTCCATAAACAGGAACTAATCACTTTGTATTTGTGATAGAATAGACGTGACGAGGAGGAAAGGTTCCTGAAAAAGTCAAACTCAGTATCACGCTACTGTACTATAGATACATAAAAATGAAAACAGTTGTTTAGTAATATTGCTTTATATTATTACTACAGAAATCAAGCAATAATAAAAACAGCCAGCAAATGGACTTTGAAGCTGGTTTTCAGTGTTTAATTGCCTCGGTTTCTATTACTTGTTGTTTTATTCCCCTTAAAGTTGTCAATTACTGAACAAAACGAAATGAATTATTTTCCATCACGTGTGATAGTAAGTAGTATGTTTATAGCTATACATCATTCTTTTGCGTATTTTTTTTTCCAGTTAAAGTTTGTGCCGTTGGAGGCTGGACAATAATTATTTTTGGAAAGTTAACCTAAAAATTTATAGGCTCATACACAGGTGCAACAAACGAACTCTATCCTAAATGCTTTCTGAACCAAACTTCTGGCCGCTGTTCACAACAAATATTCACTTACTCCAATCGCACACTAAACCAAACTGCACGCTGGTATTGAAAATGCAAAATACAAACTGTTTACCATCGCGCAATCGATAGTCAGCCCTGCCTCACCGATGTTCACAATCGATAATTGACAACCGTAACTGCCACTAACTGGCAGCGTAGTCTAGGTCAGTCATGACTGACATACTGTTGACACGCTCCAAGAAAAGTGAGGCAGTGCTCCAGTCGTGTCAGCGATGGATTGGCAGTTGTCAGTGCAGCACTGGCGTATGTTGACACGCCACTGACATCACTGCCCCTGCTGCGTGTAAACCTAGCCTTAGCAGGTGCTGATGAAGAACAAGCGTCCTCGACGAATTGGGTTTTATTGTGGGGCTTGCGCCAGTTTCCAGCGACGCGCGGATGGATAACATCTGAGGAAACTCCATGGGAAGAGTGCGGAGGCTTGGGCACTGGGTTAGAGTCCCGTGGGAATGGAGCCTGCGCACTCTGGGACATTTTAATTGCGGCGCTGCCTGCCGGATGCGTGTCCGTGCTCTGCCACACATCGCAACCTTCCCACATGTGATGTGATCCACACTTTCTCTCCTACAAAGACAGTAGTGTTCTCCACTAGAAAATAAAATAAAAGAGACGTTCCCTTTATTGCATGTGCTGGGGTCAAAGACCTTGGGCAAACCTGTCGTCCAAACGAGAAAAGGCAGTAACTCTCAAAAAAAATGCTTTTGATAAGTCAATTCTTTTTATTAGAGCATCCACATTTACATAAACTCCTTCTCTCTTTGAAAAATGGTTTTATCCTTACCAAGAAATATGAATTTATTATTTTTTTTTAAAAAAAGAAATGAATTATAACACATTTATCAATGAAATATTTGCAAAAGTCGGAAAATATTTTTTTTAGTTACTGCTCTTTTCTACTTCGAACAGGCCGATACGGTAAGAGTTGTTTTACTGTTCCCATTGGTTGGATCAGTCGGCCAACTGCCTCATCTAACTGGTTGAGACAGGGACGCCGTGACGTCACAGCAGACTCTCGTCATCCCGTCATTCATAAGGAAGGGCCTGAGAATAGTTACCCCAATACCCGACCTACCTGATGCAGGTTTTCTAGGGGGTTTCCCTGCATTTCTTTAGGTGAAACACCACTAGGGTAGGATCCTTACACCATAGCCCGGGGGCCCTAGTCAGTCAACCCCTTGGCTACCTTGCTCTACCTTCCGCACCCCCACTTTTCAATTTTCTTCCTACGCTATTAACGGGGAGTTGCCTGTTTCAGGATCACCCTCATGTTCCCTGTTGACTTCTTCCCCCCCCAAAAAAAGTTAATCTGTCAGCGGGTTCTTCTTCAACTCTAGATCTCCCCTCTCTTCTCTGTACCTTACCATCTCATTTATCATCCCTGTGCATGACTCTCTTCTCTCTCCTCTATGTTTTTTCCACGAGCAAGTCTGTCCCCGCTGTTCAACTCTTCTTATTGCTTCATCATTACTCCATCCTTCACGCCGTAGATAACCTTCTTAAAAAATCTTTTCTACATTCTGCTTCCGTCCGTGTCTTCACCAACACTCCATAACTGACCAACGGTTTCCTTTTAGCTCTAATCAACCAATGATGCCTAAAAGAGAGAGATAGAAGAAGAGAGACAGGAAAAGAGAGAGAAAAATTGAGAGAAAAAGAGAGAAAGAGACAGGAAAAGAGAGAGAAAAATAGAGACAGGAAAAGAGAGAGAAAAAGAGAGACAGGAAAAGAGAGAGAAAAATAGAGACAGGAAAAGAGAGAGAAAAAGAGAGACAGGAAAAGAGAGAGAAAAAGAGACAGGAAAAGAGAGAGAGAAAAAGAGACAGGAAAAGAGAGAGAGAAAAAGAGACAGGAAAAGAGAGAGAGAAAAAGAGACAGGAAAAGAGAGAGAGAAAAAGAGACAGGAAAAGAGAGAGAGAAAAAGAGACAGGAAAAGAGAGAGAGAAAAAGAGAGAGAGAAAAAGAGAGACAGGAAAAGAGAGACAGGAAAAGAGAGACAAAAAGAGAGACAGGAAAAGAGAGAAAAAGAGAGACAGGAAAAGAAGAGAGAAAAAGAGAGACAGGAAAAGAGAGAGAAAAAGAGAGACAGGAAAAGAGAGAGGAAAAGAGAGAGAGAAAAAGAGAGACAGGAAAAGAGAGAGAAAAAGAGAGACAGGAAAACAGAGAGAAAAAGAGAGACAGGAAAAGAGAGAGAAAAAGAGAGAGAAAGAGAGAGAGAGAAAGAGAGACAGGAAAAGAGAGACAAAAAGAGAGAGAGAAAGAGAGAGAGAAAAAGAGAGACAGGAAAAGAGAGAGAAAAATAGAGGGAAAAAAGAGAGAGAAATAGAGACAGGAAAAGAGAGAAAAAGAGAGACAGGAAAACAGAGAGAAAAAAGAGAGACAGGAGAACAGAGAGAAAAAAGAGAGACAGGAAAACAGAGAAAAAAATGAGAGCTATAAAAAGAGATAGAAAAAGGGAGAGAGAAAAAGAGAGATAGAAAAAGGGGGAGAGAAAAAGAGAGATAGAAAAAGGGAGAGAGAAAAAGAGAGGTAGAAAAAGGGGGAGAGAAAAAGAGAGATAGAAAAAGGGGGAGAGGGAAAGAGAGAGAGGTGTCGAACGATTCCAAGAAAAATAAATCTCCAGACGAACTGAATCGGTTTTACGTCCCTCCACCCTACGGGCAAACCAATCGCATCTCTGATCATTATCTCTGGATCACGTATGCGCAACACGGCGTGGAGGAAGACTAGAGATCAGCCACATTACATTGAAGATGACATCAGGATTCCTTTCCTTCCCCTGTTAAGATAGAATCCCCCCAAAAATATATATAGAAAGCTGTGTTTGTTCTTCCTGGGAGTAACCTCCGGTGGTGCAGTCAGCTCAAGGTTGAAGTTGTACAACTGTCGGCTCCAGAACAAGCTTTAAACTCGAAAACTAAATGGCACACTGGCCCCAAAAACCCCGACCCACTTGAGAAACGGGAGGATTACTAGTCCGGGGAAGCCCCTTAGTACCTTCCTTCCTTCCTTGCTGACAAGTGCTCACTTAAGCGATTAGCGAAGCAGGCGACGAGGAAAACTCCAGCAAACACTTGCATAACAACTAATATAAGCAAACAAACAGGTTATGTTACATTTCCTCGTTCTGTGACAAAACCTAATGCATTAATTTACAAATAAAATTGAAAGAAATAGAAGGAGAAAGTTACTTTTAAATAAGTCCATTCTTGTCTATCTTCTAAAAAATTAACTATATGAAATTGAGCATTCCCACTAATTTAGAATATAAGTCTTAATTTTAATAAAATCAAAAATTATATTTAATTAATTTCAATATCAAAATATTTAACATATACACACAAAGAGGAGGGAGGGAGGAAGAGGGAGAGGGAGACTCAGTCATCTCCAAATAATCAAAAATGTATTGAAAAACACAAGGAATGGTCAAAAAAAACGGAATACGTTTCGTCGCTAACTTTTTCGGCCCCGGATGTTGCAGAAAATTTTGTAATATTTTAATTAAACAACCGAGGAAGTCCATAAAGATGATGCTGCTAGTGTTAGGGGATTCGAAAGAAGACTTGGAAACCGTAATAAATAGCATGAACGTCGTCCTCAATATCATGATTATCATGGCTATTAGGTTGGGAAGTGATATTTTTGAAAGGAAGTTGAGGAATTCTTCTACTAGAGTAGAGTAGGATAGCAAGGACAGGCAAGGAAGAGGAATTTACTTACGGCTAATAATAAGTGTGAATATTAGGAAAATGTCTTAAAGTGTGTGTGTGTGGCGTTATATGGATGCGAAAAATGGACGATAGGAACTGCGGAAAGGAAAAGAATAGAAGATTTTGAAATGTGGTGTTATAGGAGAATGAGATGGATGGGAGGAGGATAGAACAACAACCAAAAAAACGTTCTAATAGGGGGAAGAGCGAACAATATGGAGGACGTTGAAGGGAATAGATTAATAGACCACGTTTTAAGACATAAAGGTCTTGTAAAATTAGCATTAGAGGGAAGTGTGTGTGTGGGGGTAAGAACAGAAGAGGGAGGCAAAGGGTGGAATACGCTAAGTAGATTTGAACAGATGTTGGTTGTGCGGACATATAAAGGCTTGCATAAGATAGGTTAGCATGGAGAGTTGCTGAATACCACAACAGCAACTACAGACTAGACCTTTATTATTGTTTTTTTTTCTCTGTCTTATGATGTTTGGTTAATTATTTGCCATTCACATTGTCCCGTGTACCTGATGCAGGATGAATATCTCGAGGGTATGATCCTTAATCTGCAGCCCTGGCCATCTTCCCGTGCCCCCAATTCAAATTCCCTTCCCATGCTACTAAAGGGTGATCACCTGATCACCCTCATGTTTGATATGTGACAGCAGAACAGCGCAAGACTTGGTGACGTCATTCATTACCTGACCTGATGTGTTTGCGCGCTGATAAGGAAGAAGCTGGCTGGCTGGCTGACTAGCTTTCAGCAAGTCCTTGACCTTTTTCCTCCTACGACGACTGCTTCTAAAACTCAGTCTCGTTCTGGAATACGTAAAGTCAGAGAAGAAGAAAAAGAAGGTAAAAGGATTGCTTTCGTCACTCCATTCTCCGTCGCCTGTTTCTTACTTTCGAAATGGTCTGTGGCCGACCTTGCTACTCCGTGTAGGATAACTCTTACAACATACAAGGTTGCTGCTGGAGTGTCATACAAATCAATTATAAACATTCACGGTACGCGAAAAAAACGTCAGCTAAGAAATTGTAACACAATTATCAACATTATTTTTTTGTACTTATATATATAAAATAATATCTATATAATTTTTTTCGGGGGGGTTAACAGGGGCTACATGAGGGTGATCCTGAAACAGGCAACTCCCCTTTAATAGCATAGGAAGGGAATTGAAAAGGGGGGGGATGCGGAAGGTAGAGCAAGGTAGCCAAGCAAGGGTTAACTAGGGCCCCCGGGCTATGGTTTAAGGATCCTACCCTCATGGTGTTTCACCTAAAGAGATGCAGGGAAAACCCTAGAAAACCTGCATCAGGTAGGTCGGTGGGCATTGAGTGGTACTATTCTCACGCCCTTCCCTATGAATGACGGGAGACGAGTTTGCTGTGGGGGGGACGCAGCATTCCCTTCTCCGTGTCTCCACCAGTTTCAGGAGGCAGTTGGCCCCCGACTGATCCAATGGGATCAGCGGACAGCAGCTCTTGCCATATGCCCAAGGTCTTTGACCCCGGTACATATACCTCCTAAAATAGGTGAAGGTGTCTCGGCATATGAGAACTTTGATAAAAAAAAGTACCCAGAGAGAGTGCAGGAGGCATCCCCGACAGGTAAGCCCCGCAGTCACTCTGGGCTGAAGCGCCTGCAGCAGACATATTAAAAAAAATAATTATCTATTTCATCCGCAAGTGTTAGATGAAGAGAATATTCAATGTTTTCTCTCTCTCTCTAAAATCCTGCTGATAAGATATTCCTCCACATCCTTGGACCGCATTGAGTTTGAAAAAGAAAAAAAAAACTATCTCATTTAATTTTTTAATAGTCATCAAATTTAATTCACTATAAAATATTTCAATAAGTTATTTAACTGTTTTCAGAGAGGAAACTGATTTATAAACACATTAAAATTTTCAACCAAAAAAATTTAATTTTTTGACACTTGTTTCTCTTAAATTCTTGAAATTTCTATACCATTCATCCTAACGCAGTGAAACTTTGTTATATTGTAATCCCCTATCTCAGAGATCTACTCTCTCCCCCTTTCAGGCCAGAAAAGGTACTACGCTAAGGATATGTAATGACGCCACGTGTCAAGCTTGTCAAGCGAGATGATTGTACATTTTAGTTAAGTATAGACACGCTCGTGCGCAAGCGACAACCTATGTGCGCGTTTCTTTAACGCGCCTGTAGTAGTTTAAGATACTAAGTCTGGGTTTACGATGGTTTTTCGACGCCATAAAGTGAGAGAAGGTGAAATGTGAAGCTCTCGTGGCTCACGACGGGTTGACAAAAATATGAAATACTGTAGCGGGATGATCTAAATGACTTCCAGTACAACTCCAGGCCCTCGGCTAGTTATATAATAAAAGGCGAAACAGCCGTTCCGTTCCTCCTATAAAACTAAATATTTCGTTATTTTTAAGGACATCCCTGAACTTGAAAGTGTACGATTGCAGTCCATTTATCGATGTATTGCTTGAATAAATAAGCATTGGGGCGCACAATTTAAAGTTTTTTTCAATTGGGGTGGATCGATTTTTGGTCATCCTGTGGCGGACATGTCGTCATTTTGGTGGCGGAGTCTGTCTAATCTGCTGTATGGAAACTTAAACTATTGTATAGCACGTCGAAATGATAAAAACTTTATTATGAAAATGAGTGTTTCGTTACTTCAAACCTTCCGCGCCACTTTACGGTACCTCCAACGTACGGTGGCCAAATTTCAGACGGAAACAGTCAGCTAATATCCGTGCGTTAAGCTAGGTTTACACGGGCAGTGATGTTCGTCCAAGTTGGGTTGGCTGTGCACTGCCTACCGTTCACATCTTAGGCAGATAACTGCCCACTTCTTCACTGACAACTCTGTTGCTGCCCTCACTACAGAACGGGCAGAGAACTCTGATGCATGTTTACACTTCTCTGCTATTTTTTGGCAACTACGACACAGGTTGGATTGATGTTGATGTTGCATAGAGTCGATATATATTGTTTATATCAAGTTGAATATTTTTCCCCTTTGTGCACGACGCATAATGTCCATAAACAGGAACTAATCACTTTTTGTATTTGTGATAGAATAGACGTGACGAGGAGGAAAGGTTCCTGAAAAAGTCAAACTCAGTATCACGCTACTGTGCTATAGATACATAAAAATGAAAACAGTTGTTTAGTAATATTGCTTTATATTATTACTACAGAAATCAAGCAATAATAAAAACAGCCAGCAAATGGACTTTGAAGCTGGTTTTCAGTGTTTAATTGCCTCGGTTTCTATTACTTGTTGTTTTATTCCCCTTAAAGTTGTCAATTACTGAACAAAACGAAATGAATTATTTTCCATCACGTGTGATAGTAAGTAGTATGTTTATAGCTATACATCATTCTTTTGCGTATTTTTTTTCCCAGTTAAAGTTTGTGCCGTTGGAGGCTGGACAATAATTATTTTTGGAAAGTTAACCTAAAAATTTATAGGCTCATACACAGGTGCAACAAACGAACTCTATCCTAAATGCTTTCTGAACCAAACTTCTGGCCGCTGTTCACAACAAATATTCACTTACTCCAATCGCACACTAAACCAAACTGCACGCGTATTGAAAATGCAAAATACAAACTGTTTACCATCGCGCAATCGATAGTCAACCCTGACACACCGATGTTCACAATCGATAATTGACAACCGTAACTGCCACTAACTGGCAGCTTAGTCTAGGTCAGTCATGACTGACATACTGTTGACACGCTCCAAGAAAAGTGAGGCAGTGCTCCAGTCGTGTCAGCGATGGATTGGCAGTTGTCAGTGCAGCACTGACGTATGTTGACACGCCACTGACATCACTGCCCCCGCCTGCGTGTAAACCTAGCCTTACGTTAAAGGGAACGGCAGATGGGCCGAGAACGTCGCCGTGAAGATGACGTCAACGACGTGCGTTACGGAGCGGTTATAACCGATTTTTCGTTTGTCCCATGTTGAACGATATGGCCGTGGAGGGCAGGACGCTCTGCATGAGGGTACTGTTATCTCTCGCACAGGTGACGTCAATTTCACCTCGCTAGAGTTTTTTTCTTGTGTGGGGTTCCCTGAATTCGGCCGTTGCCCAGGCCATCAGTATGCGGCAGAAGGCATCTAAAAATTGGACCACTCGGTGGATTCGTGGCTCCGTGAGAAGAACAATTGCTATGTTGCTGTTGTTGTTGTTGTTGTGGTGGTGGTGGTATTCAGTCCTAACACTGGTCTGATTGTTACCGTCAAGGTTATTTATTTCGCCTAAATAAAATATTTTTCTTTAAATTAAAAGAAACATCTTTTATTATAATAAAACAAAATTTGTAACTACAAAATAATGTGCACAACGATTGAAATACAATAAAAAGCTTTAAATATCAATTGAATTGGTAATAGATTTACAATATTATAAAAACCCACCCCCGCCAGTACTCTAACTAAAATGGAAAATGAAGGGAATAAAATTGCAACGATGAGCACCGCTCGGCGTCCGGATTGCAAGAGAGCGAACGGGCCTCCGGTTGCTGGCCACCCATTAGCTTGGTCGTCGTAGCGCAGCGCAGCGCTGATGACGACGGTCGGTCATTGGAGAAACTGCGCTGTGGCGATCCCAAGCAACTGCCTGCTGATGGGGGCGTTTCTGAATATTTCCGACCCCCTCACCCCCACCCTCCCCCGGGTGTCGCAGCAAGTGGCATATGATACAACCTTCCATGCTAACCTATCTTGCGCAAGCCTTGGCGTTTCTACATAGATACCACATCCTAATCTGCCTCCCTCTTCCGTTCACTTCCTTCTAAAGCTAATTTTCCAAGACCCACATGTCTCAAAATGTGGCCTATTAATCTATGTCTTATTTTGGTCAACGTCCTCGATGCTCAGTCACGGCTTGTTTTATTCAAATTCTCAACATCGACTCGTCGTTATTGAAAACCCCCTTACCATTAACCTTGGATTTTCAGTCTATTAATCTCCTCATATTGAACTCTTTCTCCAGGACCACGTTAATGCCATTTATTATGGTTTCCCAAGTCTTCTTCAATTCCCACAATTACTACAACATCGTCCGTCCTGCTGTCTATGGAAGTAGAAATGCTTTTACCCGAAGCTCCAAGCACGATCGTATGATAGATATTTTAGAAGAAAAAAAAATGGTCGACCGGGACAAGGGACTCGAACCGGGCGGGTACCCTGACCACTGAGCTAACCCGAGTCGACGCACCCACCAGGACATCCCTAGCCTAAGCTAGTCTCACCTTCAAATTCTTCACACGCTAGGATCTTCTAGGATCGGGGTTCGAGTCCCTGGTCCGGTCGATATTTTTCCATCCTTGTCTTTTTAATAAACGTTAAATGCACAGACGTAAGTAAGAAGAAAGAGAGGGGCAGGGGCAGTGGCAGAATCACGAATAGGATTTTAGGCGTGTTAAAGTCACAGAGAGGTCGCTGCTAATAATGTAAGTGGAGTGCTGCGAAATAATGAAGATGCCGAAACCGTGATATAAATGTAAGAAACTGCAAGAGAGAGGAGACGGGCATTAACGGCGTGTAAAGGTTTTGCTCTGATTCGTTGTGCGTTGTCGAGGAGTAAACCGTTACCTTACCTTACCTACACAAAGCGCGTCTGCGTAACAACTTCTCACACTGTGACTCGCGCCCACTTATCTTCGTCGTGGCTTTGCTAACAATAAAATCACCTTCGTCTCGATAAAATAAATCCACAGTGGACCGACTCGCTTCAAATCCTGGATGTAACATATACCACATGCCTGGCCACCACCTGCTTGTCTCCAATAGCCTCCGAAATGGATCAATAAAATTCCAATTAAAATTTGAGGGTTTTAAAAAAGAATTTAATTTACATTTCATTTCGATAATGATATTAATATCGCCTTATCGTGGTGCGACATTACATAAATAAATATTCGTATCAAAACGAACGAACAAACAACTTTTATTATATTTTTTTACAAAATGGTTAAACCGTTTTATAATGCATGAAGAAAACACGAGGCCTAATGGGGTATAATATTTTTGGCAGTAGTTGTTTTTCCTCGGTATTGCTGTACCATGGTATGATGGTTGTAGCTGGTTCTGTTGTTGCACCAGCAGTAGTAAGATGGACTGGAAAGAGGACAGAGGATCTGGTGGTGCTTTGAGGTCGCGTCTGTGGGAAATGCAAGCGTGACGTCACTGGTCCTGACGTGGCGTCATCAGCCAGGGGCGAGTTTGATACAGTCTCTCGTTTCAACGTACAATGTACATGTAATATTTGATATTTATATAATTAATAACAATGGAAACAACAATTTCGGTTGACTTATATGAATTAAAATTATCTAAGTACATTTATTCAATTAACTAATTGAATAGATTGTTTATATATATATAAATGTATAGAGACAATGAATCGTCTCCCTGGGATGTCTCCCTAACACACATCCAGCTCCAAGCAAAGCAAAGGAATACAGACATCAACAATACGTTCAGTTCAAAGAAAATATAACTTCGATTGTTTTTCCTTTACTGTTTATTCATTGTAATTTTCACTATTTGTGACCTTCAGTATTAATTTCCTTTGTGGTCAACAATTTAACATCAAACGTATATTAATGTTACACTTTTAAATTAATTTAAATCACGCGAAAAAAAATAATAAATGGAAATGACATATTTGCGAACCCAAAGATATTTCTGTTTACAACCAGGGATATTGCTAACAAACCAGAGACATTCCTTACGCGCGAATCATTACTATATTTGAAAAGAAAAGAAATGCGCGGTAAGGTGTGTGTACGAATGTCACGTTACAGTGGGGTGGAAGGGGAAGGTTTGCGTTCCCCAATGACCCTGAGAGCTATGCTGGCGGGAGGTTGAGCTCCTGGTAGGACCAACCAAGCCAGACAAGTCAAGACTAAGAGTAGTCCACTGGTCCTCAGGTTGGAGGCTAGGCGCAGGGCTAACAACCATACTCCGTAGGGGGGGGAAAAAGTTTTGAAACCAAATCAACAGCCTCGGATGGATATCACGGAACTAGAGTAAATATATGAGAATGTCTGGGACAGAGAGCAAAAGAAATCCTCAGGAGTTAGTAATTGGAAACAGTAGATTTGAAGGAGTGACAGGTAATGCTGTACAGGCTGGTAATCGAGCATATTGCGCAAATAAACAGTTATTTACTAATCGATTCATCAGAAAAGCATTACTGAAAATATATAACACTAGGTACGACCGGTGGTGACTTACGGATCAGAAACTTGGACCCCGAAATGATTCATATGTAAATACCCTCGGAGTGTTTGAACGACGTATATTTTAAGGAAGATATTCGGACCAGTTAAGACAGACGAAGGATGGAGAAGATGAGCGGATTCAAGGAAAGGATGTGGATAGATTTGTGAAGGCGCGGAGGATCGACTGGATGCGTCATGTGGAGATAATGGCAGAAAAAAACGGATAACAAAGAGAATAGTGAAATAAATACATCATCATACAAGGGCGAAGGGAAAACCAAGATATAGGATGATGGATGATATAATTTCAAACTTGAGAAAGATGGAAATAAAAGGATGGAAGAGAAGAGATCATGATCGATGAGATTGGAGGTTGATTGTAGAGGAGGCCCAGGTTCACAGAGGGCTGTAGTGCCCAAAGAGAGAGAGAGAGAATGTAATATATTGTAACATGAAAAGTTACACTTAACAATGCAGGCCAGCTTGCGAGTTGCAATTGTTGAGGAACTGACGCAACCCGGGCCAACAATGTAGTCTGGCGAGACTTTAGTGAGTCGTCATGGGGTAGTGGAAGGAGCAGCAGGTTGTGTCGGCGGGACGACGAGAGAGAGAATGACCACGCCATCCCTGCAGATATAATTTTTTTCATGCTCTGATTGAAATTAAAACTATTAAAATCAATTTTTGGTGTTTTTATGAAAAATACTTGGCGCCCTAAAGGAATTAAGAAATCCTCGAATACAGAGGAACGTCGGATATGCTACAATATATATATATATATTCCACGTGAAGGTTTCTTTTAAATACCTGACCCGGTTGGTTAACCGTGAAGATTTCATCCGAATAAAACGTAGTAAAGGTTTCCTTACAGTCTTGAGACGAGTCCAACACTGCAGTGTAAGCAAGCGTGCAACACGAAACTCGACGACTGCGCCTAATGCATTCGGCGATAAAGGACGAGGATCGTTCAGACAACTCCATTGATTCGATGGCCACTTCTTTCCGGGTTCATTGGTCAGTTGCGTGCTGCAGTCCGAATAAAGGATCAATTCAATTCAAGCGGGTTGGGGGGTGGGTGTGGAGGGTGGGGGGAGAGAGTCCGTGACCGTCACGAAAACAAACATCATAACTGCAGCGTCCACGGGCAGGGAATCACAAAGGCCTACGACCTCAAGGGGTCACCATATTTACTCACACGAGAAGGCGCCAGAAAGTTAAAACTCTCACGATGCGGCAAGTTGTTAAAAATAGTAAGTCATAACGCCAAGCGCATTTCCTTCCCACCCCCGGATATTTGCGAAAATAGCCCCCCAGGTCATATTTGTACGTGATGTGACGGAGAGTCAGAAGATGACTTGGAAACCATAATAAATGGCATTAAAGTGGACCTGGAAAAAGAGTTTAATATGAGGGTTCATATCAAGGTAATGGAGTGTAGTATGGGAAAACAGTGGATTAACAAAAGCTGTTAGGTTGAGGAAGGGATATTTTGATGGATGTTAAGGAATTCTGCTACTTGGGAAACGTAATAACTAGGAATTGTAGAAGTATAGTAGACATAAAGACTATGAAAGCACAGGACAGGCAAGGAAGAGGAATTTACTTACGGGTAATATAAATGTGAATAATAGGAAGTCGTTGCTAAAAATGTTGGTATGGAGCGTGGCGTTGTATGGGTGCTGAAACGTGGACGATAGGAGTTGCGGAAAGGAAAAGAATAGAAGCCTTTGAAATGTGGTGTTATAGGGTAATGCTGAAAATCAGATGGGTGGATAGAATCGCAAACGAGGAAGTTATGAACAGAATAAGGGAAAAAGCGAACAATATGGAGGACGTCATAACGCCAAGTGCATTAAGTACCAATTTTGCAGGTACTTGCTTGCACGCAGAAGAAACCTCTTTACTCGTCGCAGAGGTGGGACGATTGAAAGTGGCTCATTGCAACCCTTGAGCCTGCTTGTATTTCGGACTATCAGCAACCTCTCTACATTGTTAGACAAGTATTACAAACAAATTATAGCGCGATACTTAGCATTTCATTATTTGTAAAAAAAAAATTAGTAAAGGATTGGAAAGTTGAGTGGCGCTGAAAGCCTCTGGAACGTTGTTATTGTGGTATTCAGTCATAAGACTGGTCTGATCCAACCCTCCATGCTAGCTAACCTATCTTGCGCAAGCCCTTTCATTCCATTATAACTAGCACACAACCAGCATCATCCCTAATATGCTTCGCAAATTCCATCCTTGGCCTCCCTCTTTTGTTTATACCCCCCACACACACACACTTCCCTCTAATGCTAATTTTACAAGACACCTCACGTCTTAAAACGTGGCCTATTAATCTATCCCTTCTTCTCTTGGTCAACGTCCTCCATATTGTTCGCTTTTCCCTTATTCTTCCTCGTTTGCGATTCTATCCACCCATCTGATTTTCAGCATTACCCTATAACACCACATTTCAAAGCCTTCTATTCTTTTCCTTTCCGCAACTCCTATCGTCCACGTTTCGCACCCACATAACAACGCCACGCTCCATACCAACATTTTTAGCAACGACTTCCTATTATTCACATTTATATTACCCGTAAGTAAATTCCTCTTCCTTGCCTGTGCTAGCTATCATAGTCTTTATGTCTACCATACTTCTACAATTCCTAGTTATTACGTTTCCCAAGTAGCAGAATTCCTTAACATCCATCAAAATATCCCTTCCTCAACCTAACAGCTTTTGTTAATCCACTGTTTTTCCCATACTACACTCCATTACCTTGATATGAATCCTCATATTAAACTCTTTTTTCCAGGTCCACGTTAATGCCATTTATTGTGGTTTCCAAAGTCTTCTTCTGACTCTCCGTCACATCACGTACAAATATGACCCGCGTTATTTTCGCAAATATCCGGCGGTGGGAAAGAAAGAGACCTACGGATGCAGGTGTCTAAGCTGTAATCTTTCTCTTATGAGAACATATCTTAAACAACTCATTAATCCCTACAAAAAACAGAAATCACCTACCCTCGGAATAATCATGTTTGATTCAAAACTTTCCTGGAAACCTCATATTAATAATCTTCGCCTCTCCAAAATCAAACAAAACTTCAGAACCCTATATCCCCCCCTCCTCCTAAACAGTAAATCCCCTGTTACCATCAGACATACGCTTCGCATACATACCTCTCCACAATACAACCCCTTCTGGTCCTACGCCTCGTCCACATGGGGTACCAACAGCCAAAATGCATTCAGCTAAAATGCAAACAAACTCTCCCTGGTACCTTAGAAATTCCGTCATCCACCATAACATAAACTTCCCAAAGTAAACTCTATAATCTCCAAATACATAACCTCCCTAATCGAAATCGCCCTCAGCCACCCAAACCTCAATGATCCAACAATTCCATGACAATCCTCCTCCACGCTTCCGTCGCCTCAAAAGAAAATTCTGAATCGACCTCATCCTTCCTTCCCCCTTTCCTCCTTCCCCCTGTACATCCTAACCCACCTTACCATCATGCCACACTTCTCCAATAATCAACCCACTGCCTGTCAACCCCTCACCCACCCACGTCGTATGCCCCTCAGGTACACACACACACACACAGAAAACCCACCTACTACTACTAAAGTAGGTTAATTCTACCTCCATGTCAACATGTAAATTATTTGGTATATTTTAATATATTTTGTATTTTTTATTTTAATATTGTATATACTGAATCATTATTCTCCAAACTGATAGTCTTTACGACAAAAGTTCATATTAATAATAATAATAAATAAAAGAAGGCATGCGGTAATTTATATAAAAGTTCGGATTGCACTAAAATTATAAATTTCCGAATCTGTATTTATTGTAGTATATTTTTTCTCCTCTCTCAATATGAGGAATCCATCCGTTCCTGAAACTTTGCCGTCCGGGATTTATTACAGCCTTTATAAGAATATAAAATAATCCACCAATATGTGACATTGTATTTTTTTACGTTCCCGACGTCGACGTCAAATGTACGGATAACGTAAAACTAGTGCGTCACTCACTGGAATCAGTCCCATGACGTCACTTTAAGAGATATCTGTCCTTGCTTCCCTTCGTCGTGTGACACGCAGAGACAAGCCGGATCTTCCAGGTAAAAGGAAAGAGGCGGTTTGTTTTTTTTTTTTGCCCCGTTGGCCGCGAGTTCAGTGGCCGATTGCGTGGGGAATCTGGTCTGTGAGGTGAGGTGAGTTGAGTGTCACGTGCTGCCATCTTATACACCTTCGCCAAGCAATAAGCACCACGCACGCAGGAAGATGCGGAGGAGAGAAATCCGTGGAAAAAGTAACGGAAACAATGGCAAGCTGAAGGAGATGAGACAGACAATGGTCCCGTTTTCCTGGAGGAAAGTTGTCGAGGAATGGTGTCGCCGCTTTAACAAGCGTGTCTGCCTGCCTGTCCCTTGTCGTGGAAAGCAAACAGACACGATGATTCACGGGAGAAAACGGGCGGTCCACGCTCCGCGTTAAAATCGCTAAAATTCGGCACACGTCTTGCGTAATCCGTCAGACCAGAGACCGGTGTCCGGTGTCGCTGCAGTAGTGTTATAAGAGGGCGGCCGTGACCGGCGGGTTGTTCCATCGCGTGCGTGACTCTTGTCGTGCCTTCTGGTTCCTGGCCTCGCGCCATTGATCGTTGCGCCGTCTTCTAAATTATGCTCCGCGCATGGATTCAAAAATAATCCTCCGCTTCTCAAGGTAGGCGCGTGCTGTGCTGTGCTCTTTACAGCCCTCAGACCTCGGGTGCGGATATTCTCGTCGAAATTACGAGGGCCGTCCTTTTGTTAAAAAAAACGTCAGTCTTGTGTATCAAGGCTTCTCCTTCTCTAGGAACACTTTACAAACAGCCACCCGAGAATCGCGTTTTAAGATAATTAGCGCCCAACGTAGGGGGGGTTCGAATTTTCGATAAATGGCAAAAGATAATTGCAGACAATTTTTTTTATTTTTACACGTGAGTATGTGTGGATATATTTGTCGTGCGTCTCAATGTTGTTCAATGGGGTACAGTAAATATAAAAACGCAGTCTTGTTTAACATATTTATTGAAGCTGGCGCTGCGGGAGGGAGTTTCCTCTGCTGCAGGCGCTTCAAGCCCAGGTTGACTGCGGGGCTTCTCACCTGATCATGCATGTCGGGGATGCCTCCTGCACTCTCTCTCTCTCTGGGTACTTTTTATCAAAAGTTCTCATATGCATGCCGAGACACCTTTCACCTATTTTAGGAGGTATATGTACCGGGGTCAAAGACCTTGGACATGCATATGGCAAGAGCTGTTGTCCTCCGCTGATCCCATTGGATCAGTCAGTCGGGGGCCAACTGCCTCCTGAAACTGGTGGAGACACGGAGAAGGGAATGCTGCGTCCCCCCCACAGCAGACTCGTCTCCCGTCATTCACAGGGGGAAGGGCGTGAGAATAGTACCACTCAATGCCCGACCTACCTGATGCAGGTTTTCTAGGATTTTCCCCCTGCAACATCTCTTTAGGTGAAACACCGTAAGGGTAGGATCCTTAAACCATAGCCCGGGGGGCCCACTAGTTAACCCTTCCTTGGCTACCTTGCTCTACCTTCCGCATCCCCCCTTTTCAATTCCCTTCCTATGCTATTAAAGGGGAGTTGCCTGTTTCAGGATCACCCTCATGTAGCCTGTTAACCCAAAAAAGAAACATATTTATTTAGTATTTATTATTTAATGCCCATAAACTTTTACAGTTCTTCCCGAGTACCCCGTAAGTTTACTGCTGCAGCTTTTCAACGCGAAGTCCCTCGTGACGTAGCAGAGTGACGTCGACGACTTTACATCCTGCCTTTTGGAGAGGGTTTTTCTGACAAGTTTGTGCTCTGCGATTGAACTCTGGACCACGTACCACGTTCTGTTAACAGTAATTCACTTCGACTCTCTGACAACCCAGAATTAATTTATTGTAGGGATTTCTTTTTTTCTTTTTTTGCGTTATGAACGGTAAGTGGTGTCAAGGCTGGATTGTAACGAAAATGTTGGACTTCGCTGTTCGTGATCCATCGTCCCTTACAAACTTCAGCTTAGTTCCCCTCTGCCTCTTGCTCTTTGCGTTCTTCTGAGACATGGTTACGGTGCAAAGCCCGAGTCGTTTGCCGTCGACGTAAACCAAACTCGCTCCAGTTTTCTCTCTCCCCAGAGCATTTAACTACGGCGAGTGACGTAATTTTTTTCCGGTTTTTGTGTGTTGCTGCGCGTATTACAATCTCTGTATTTGCGGTCGGTCCAACTTGTAACCATTATTCGTGAAACAGCGGGCCCAAAGAGTTGTGTCAAATCTTTCGGCGTAACATTCGCAAAACACTTTCCACCGTCGTTAATCTCTCTCTTTTTGCCGTTTTTCTTTTCCCCCCGGCATAATTTTACACGGACGCTGAAGAGTCACTTTTAATATGACATAAATTTTCGAAGTGTAGGTTAAGTAGGTGTGAGGAGGAGGAGGAGGAAGAGAGGTTGTTGCGCCACTCACTGCAAGCACCACGCTCCGGCGACCATCCAGGCTGCCTGAGTGCGATTCCGGCCTGCAGACACTCACTTGATTGCGCAACCACTCGCTCTCATGCAGGCTCCTCAGCCTCTTACACCAACAAAGAGCCTCTCTTCACTGGGTCTCTCTTCCTTAATCTCTTCCCCAGACCACACTCGTGGAAAGTTTGGTTACTTATCAGAGAGTATAACGAAAGAAGGAACTTTTGCAGCCAAACAATTCGTCACGACCATATTTATAACTTTCCTGCTGACGTAATGAAGAATCGGCACATTTTCATTAATACTTATTTCATGCTAGTTGAGTGCCCGGATATTCATAGATATTATTTTTAAATTTATTTCTCTATTTTTAGCCTGCTTTCTTGTTTCCTATAGCAGGTCTTAATTACAATATTTTACAACATCTTGTACACTTTTTAACATTGATTAACCTTAGCAAGAGTAATTAATAAAATACAAAATGAATGGTAATTTTTAATTTTTTTTTCTTTATATATATATATATATATAATACTGTTGTTTTACCCCAATAAGTTGTTTATCTTTATATGTCACTGTGGTGTCTTTTGGATGCGTTTAGCACGCGCAGCATATGATCACTCACTGCATGCTTCATTCAGTATCGCATCATGGTACAGATATTTATCTGTGTACCAAGAAGCATGTTATCCATCTCTTTTTCAGTGCGTGGAGAGGAGAGGCTGTAGGAGTTCCTTCTCTCAGCCCTGTATATATATATTTATTTATTGAAGTCCGCTATACCATTTAATCTCTTTGTCACATTTTTACCTTTCCCCGCGCTCCTCCTACTACTTTATGACGTCATAACCACCATAAGTCACGTATGGCTCACTACCTCAATCTAAAGTACTACAGGTACCTTCAATAGACACATACATACATTCATACAGGATAAATACAGTCAAATGTATTTTTAAGGAGAATATACTGGATACACCTCTTGTATACCTGTGGGCGTTTTCTTTCGCAGGCATTTCTTCTCCGGGGCTCACCTGACTCCGTCGGGAATGCCTCATACTCTCTCTAGTTTTATTTTTCTTCAAAGTTCTCACGTGCCGTGGTACCTTCACCTATTTTAGGAGGTGTATGTACTGGGATCGGAGACCTTAAGAGTTTTCCCGCGCTGGTCCCATTTCATCAGTAGACCAACTGCCTCCTAAAACTGGTGCAGACAATGAGAAAGGGAATGCTGCGTGCGACCCCCCCACATCAAACTCGTCGCCCGACATTCGGAATGGCGATAGAATAGTACCTAATGCCCGACCTAATTAAAATTTTTCCCTGAAAAAAAAAACACCCCGCCGCTTAACTACGACGGACGCCATCGCTGCTGCTTTGTACACAATACCACACTTCACTTTACTTTAATATATTCTATTCAAGTCCCTTTTCGGACGGTTATATAAATTTTAAATCACTTTTCTACGTAGGCACTGGGCCCCTTACTACCAAAGAAATTAAACTTTACCGACATCCGTTCCTGGGTCTGCACCATTCCACGAGATAATGAGGTCTGAACCTGATTACGTTCATTTCCCTCTCTCCCCCCCAATTCCCAGCATAATTGCCCCACTTTTCCATTCCCATGACCATCCAGTTCCTCACCCCGCGGGTTCCCTTACTGTTTTCCCCGCGATCTCACTTAACACCGTCGTAAAGGTGACCAATAACGGGGAATATTGTCTCCTCCCGCAGGAGCCTTTGGGTCCAGCGACAGGAACTAGGTTACGGACAAGGCAAGGTTTTCTTTTTTATTGTTCACGGCAGCAGCAGCAGCAGCAGCAGCGGCAGTCACGCTATCTTTCCTCCTGCCTGATGAAACGGGCGAAAGTGTAAATGTTTCCGTGGCTCGTTAGGAAGCCTTTTTAACCTGGATCTCACGTGACGCCAACGTAATCGGTCACCACACTTCTCCTACTTACGTCACTTATAATCAATTTCTTTCAATTATTTTAGTTAATATATATAGAACAAGCAGAGAAAGAAGATTAAAACGGAATATGGAAAAGAAATAATACTGCAAGGAGAAGAAATAACCCCTCCCCCCCCCCCCAAAAGGCTTTGACGATGACACTGTAGTGTTATTAGGGGGAGTGAGATGAAGACTTGGAAACCATAATAAATGGCACGAACGTAGTCCTGGGAGAAAGAGTTCAATATGAGTATTAATAGAGGGAAAACCAAGGTAATGGAGTGTAGTTTGGGAAACAGTGGAATAATAAAGGCTGCTACATTGTTAATAAAGCAACCTAACTATGTAAAATCTCTGACTCGTTCCACAACATCATCCTTGAAGCTTGTGCTTCTCTATAGGAGGATCTATGGAATATGATTTTATACTTATACTTATAATTAATGAATAGTTACAGTATATTCTAATATTAATAAAGCAACCTAACTATGTAAAATCTCTGACTCGTGTTCCACATCATCCTTGAAGCTTGTGCTTCTCTATAGGAGGATCTATGGAATATGATTTTATACTTATACTTATAATTAATGAATAGTTACAGTATATTCTAATATTAATAAAGCAACCTAACTATGTAAAATCTCTGACTCGTTCCAACATCATCCTTGAAGCTTGTGCTTCTCTATAGGAGGATCTATGGAATATGATTTTATACTTATACTTATAATTAATGAATAGTTACAGTATATTCTAATATTAATAAAGCAACCTAACTATGTAAAATCTCTGACTCGTGTTCCACAACATCATCCTTGAAGCTTGTGCTTCTCTATAGGAGGATCTATGGAATATGATTTTATACTTATACTAATACTAATAAAAACCCTATGCTTTGTTGACGATATTGTAGTATTAGGCGAGTCAGAAGAAGACTTGGAATAAATGGCATGAACGTGGTTTAGAGAAAGAGTTCAATATGAGGATTAATAGAGAGGGGAAAAACAAAAGTGATGGAGTGTAGTTTGTGGGAAACAGTGGAATAACAAAGGCTGTTAGATCGGGAAGGGACATTTTGACGGAAGTTAAGGAATTCTGCTAATTGGGAAGCAGCGTAATAACTAGAGTAGGATAGCAACAGGATAACAAGGGAAGGCTTTCGTGGAAAATAGGGATTTACTTACGGGTAATGTAAGTGTGAAATTTAGTAAATTGTTGCTAAAAAATATTTGTATGGAGCCGTGGCGTTTATATGGGGTGCGAAACGTGGACGATAGGAGTTGCTGGGGAGAGGAAAAGAATAGAAGGCTATAGGCGAATGCTGAAAATCAGATAGATAGATGGATGGATGGATGGATAGATAGAATCACAAACGAGGAGGTTCTAAACAGAATATGTATGACGTTGACTAAGAGAAGGGATAGATTGGTAGGCTAAAACAGGTAAGAAGGCTTTCGCGATAAAGAGGAAACTACTTACGGGTAATATAAGAGTATTAATAAGACATCTTACGCGGATTAGCAGCTGACCGCATGAGACTACTGAAAGCTAACCCCTACTTGTAGGAGGCCTTCGCCCTGAATGGGACAACATAGGCTGTTTTCATTCGTAATATAAGTGTGAATATTACGAAATCGGTGCTCAAAAAAAAAAAGAGTTCGTATGGAGCGTGGCGGCGTTGTATGGGGTGCGAAACGTGGACGAAAGGAATTGGGCGAAAGGAAGAGAACAGCAACCTTTGAATGAAATGTGGTGCTGTAGGAGAATGAGATGGATGAGTGGATAGAATCAGTAACGAGGAAGTTGTGAACAGAAGAGGGGAAGAGAGAACACAATATAGGAGACGTTGACCAAGAGAAGGGATAGATTAATAGGCCACGTTTTAAGACACGAGGGTCTTGTATTAGAGGAGGGAAGTGTGTGTGTGGGGTAAGAACAGAAGAGGGAGGTCAAGGATGGAATAACCTAAGCAAATTAGGGAGGAAGTGGGATGTGTTAGTTATGAGGAAAATAAAGACTCGCGCAAGATTGGTTACCATGGAGGGTAGCATCAGACCAGTCTTAGGACTGAATACCACAACAACATTTTACTCAACTTACCGGTTTAAATTCGTAAATCTTTTAATTTTCAATGGAGAAACAAAAATCTGTTCACTTTTAGATTAAATCGCAGAAGAATTAGGTAAAAGAAGCTATCTATTGGTTACATTTTGTGTACATAATAACAGATCAGCGGTGCGCTGCGGGAGTTTCCTCTGCTGCAGGCGCTTCAGCCCAGAGTGACTGCGGGGCTTACCTGATCATGTCGGGGATGCCTCTCGCACTCTCTCTGGGTACTTTTTTTTATCAAAGTTCTCATATGCCGAGACACCTTCACCTATTTTAGGAGGTATATGTACCGGGGTCAAAGACCTTGGGCATATGGCAAGAGTTGTTGTCCGCTGATCCCATTGGATCAGTCGGGGGCCAACTGCCTCCTGAAACTGGTGGAGACACGGAGAAGGGAATGCTGCGTCCCCACAGCAGACTCGTCTCCCGTCATTCATAAGGAAGGGCGTGAGAATAGTACCACTCAATGCCCGACCTACCTGATGCAGGTTTTCTAGGGTTTTCCCTGCATCTCTTTAGGTGAAACACCACTAGGGTAGGATCCTTAAACCATAGCCCGGGGGCCCTAGTCAACCCTTGCTTGGCTACCTTGCTCTACCTTCCGCATCCCCCCTTTTCAATTCCCTTCCTATGCTATTAAAGGGGAGTTGCCTGTTTCAGGATCACCCTCATGTAGCCTGTTAACCCAAAAAAAAATCGAAATATGCAAACTTAGAAAGTTTCTTGTTGAGACGTCGTTCACAGCTGACCAGTCAACGTCTGCACAAAGGTTTACGCCAAGTTAAAAAAAAAAATTGACCAAAGATTCTCCTCCATTGATGTTGTGACACGTTTCACTGATAAATTTACTTTTATTATAAATAAGTTTTTCAAATAAGGTTTGGTCCATGTTAAAGTGTAATAAAAAAAAGCTGCGTGTGACGTATCGTGTTTTTACTCGAAAGACCCATGCACGCCATTATTTATGGAATATATATAACGTCATTGAAATGTCCACCGACCGCGGCTTCTCACGGAAGCACGAATCCGAGTTGTCCAATTTTTCAACGACTGCCGCGTGGATCCGGTTGATTTGGCCTGGGTTATGTCGACTTTTAAAGGGCATCGGTCGATTGGCAATAGACCTGCGACTTCAGGAAACCCCGCGAGAAAAACCTTTGCGAGAGATAACCACGCCATCGTGCCACATGGCGTCTACGTCCATATTGTTCAGTTTGGACCGAAACAATTAGGTCTTATCGTTTTGTAGCGCGCGCGCCGTTGACGGTGATGGCCTCACTAACGTCGAGAAGACGACGTTCTCGGCCGATCTGGCGTAACGTACGGGTGTTGACCGACTGTTTAAACGAACGAGTCCTCTCGAATTTGGCCACCAAACGTCGGAGAGTCGATTAGGACTGCCGTAAAAAAAATGGCGCGCAACCTCCCAACTAACGAACGAACACTCGCTTTGATGATGAATTTTCATCACCTAGACGTTCTGCTCAGTGGCGTAACTTGCCACGGTGATTTGATTTGGCAGCATCAGCGACCGAATAATAATAATAAATAATAAAGGACTCCAACAAAAAACAACGTGGACGCCACGTGCTGCCAAAAATCGACCCACCCCAATTCATCAAAACCACTATATATATAAAAGTTATTACTAACTTCATCAAATAATTATTCACTTTTTAACCATGCTATTTTTGTGTCTATTCTTGTATATGCGTTGAATATATAAAAACAGCCGCCATATTGCGCCAATGCAATATTCTCTTCCTTGCTATCCTAGTCTAGTTATTACGCTTTTCAAGTAGATGAGTTCCTTAACTTCCGTCAAAATATCCCTTCACAATGTAGCAGCCTTTGCTATTCCTCTGTTTCCCATACTACACTCCATTACCTTGGTTTTCCCCTCTATTAATCGTGTTATTGAAATCTATTTCCAGGACTACGTTCATGCCAAACGTTGGAGAGTCGATTAGGACTGCCGTAAAAAAAATGGCGCGCAACCAACTAACGAACGAACGAACACTCGTTTTGATGATGAATTTTCATCACCTAGACGTTCTGCTCAGTGGCGTAACTTGCCACGGTGATTTGATTTGGCAGCATCAGCGACCGAATAATAATAATAATAATAATAAATAATAAAGGACTCCAAAAAAAAACAACGTGGACGCCACGTGCTGCCAAAAATCGACCCAACCCAATCCACCAAAACCACTATATTTAAACCACATGGCGTCTACGTCCATATTGTTCAGTTTGGACCGAAACAATTAGGTCTTATCGTTTTGTAGCGCGCGCGCCGTTGACGGTGATGGCCTCACTAACGTCGAGACGACGACGTTCTCGGCCGATCTGGCGTAACGTACGGGTGTTGACCGACTGGTTAACGAACGAGTCCTCTCGAATTTGGCCACCAAACGTTGGAGAGTCGATTAGGACTGCCGTAAAAAATGGCGCGCAACTAACGAACACTCATTTTGATGATGAATTTTCATCACCTAGACGTTCTGCTCAGTGGCGTAACTTGCCACGGTGATTTGATTTGGCAGCATCAGCGACCGAATAATAAAAAACAGATTAAGAAGGACTGCAAATAAAAAACAACGTGGACGCCACGTGCTGCCAAAAAATCGACCCACCCCAATTCATCAAAACCACTATATATATAAAAGTTATTACTAACTTCATCAAATAATTATTCACTTTTTAACAATGCTATTTTTATGTGTCTATTCTTGTATATGCATTGAATATATAAAAACAGCCGCCATCTTGCGCCAATGCAAAATGCTCTTCCCTGCCTTTTGCTATCCTACTCTAGTTATTATGCTTTTCAAGTAGATGAGTTCCTTAACTTCCGTCAAAATATCCCTTCACAATGTAGCAGCCTTTGCTATTCCTCTGTTTCCCATACTACACTCCATTACCTTGGTTTTCCCCTCTATTAATCGTGTTATTGAAATCTATTTCCAGGACTACGTTCATGCCAAACGTTGGAGAGTCGATTAGGACTGCCGGAAAAAAATGGCGCGCAACTAACGAACAAACACTCATTTTGATGATGAATTTTAATCACCTAGACGTCCTGCTCAGTGACGTAACTTGCCACGTTGATTTGATTTGGCAGCATCAGCGACCGAATAATAATAATAATAATAATAATAATAATAATAAATAATAAAGGACTCCAAAAAAAACAACGTGGACGCCACGTGCTGCCAAAAATCGACCCAACCCAATCCACCAAAACCACTATATTTAAACCACATGGCGTCTACGTCCATATTGTTCAGTTTGGACCGAAACAATTAGGTCTTATCGTTTTGTAGCGCGCGCCGTTGACGGTGATGGCCTCACTAACGTCGAGAAGACGACGTTCTCGGCCGATCTGGCGTAACGTACGGGTGTTGACCGACTGGTTAACGAACGAGTCCTCTCGAATTTGGCCACCAAACGTCGCAGAGTCCATTAGGACTCCCGTAAAAAAAATGGCGCGCAAACTCCCAACTAACGAACAAACACTCATTTTGATGATGAATTTTCATCACCTAGACGTTCTGCTCAGTGGCGTAACTTGCCACGGTGATTTGATTTGGCAGCATCAGCGACCGAATAATAATAATAATAATAATAAATAATAAAGGACTCCAAAAAAAAACAACGTGGACGCCACGTGCTGCCAAAAATCGACCCAACCCAATCCACCGAAACCACTATATATATAAAAGTTATTACTAACTTCATCAAATAATTATTCACTTTTTAATAATGCTATTTTTGTGTCTATTCTTGTATATGCGTTGAATATAAAAAAACAGCCGCCATCTTGCGCCAATGCAATATTCTCCTCCGTTTTCCAATTGCCCGGCGACGGTTTAAACCTGGACTTCGTAATACAGTAATTAACATAGTCAAATTAGTTGCGGTCATTCACAGGCTTTTAAAGGGGATAAAATAATAAATCGGAGGAAGGACCGGGGGGGAATCGTGCGTGTAGACGGTTTCCTTCCGCGGCGGACTGTTTACAGTGACGTCACCCAGGACTGACTATATACGCTGCTGCAAGGCCAAAATATAATTCCTTCCACGTTCATGGAAGGTGTTTCTCAGAATCTGTCCAGCGCGTTTATATCTCTGTAAACAATTACAGACTAACAAATATACAGACACATTTTCTTTTTACACACACAGCTAACAAAAAAACCCGGTTTGCTGCCCACACACGTGTGTGTGTGTGCTATATTATACCATCGCACGACGACCCAGATGACTTAATCTGAAAACCACTCAGAATTTATTAATATCAAATAAATTTACGACCAAATAATAGACAAAGTTTTTTGCTTAATTAAACCGAAGTTTCGCCACCCTGTTTGCGACTTCCTCAGATAATTTCATCGAATGTTAAAAATTTGATTAACTTGTTCTTGCTGTTGTGGTACATTCAGTCCTAAGACCTATCTTGCGCAAACCTTTTCATTTTCCCAATAACTAGGACATCCCACATCCTCCCATATCTGCTTAGCGTAGTCCATCCTTGGCATCCCTCTTCTATTATCTTCAATTCCCTCTAATGATAATTTTTTTACGTCTTAAAACGTGGCCTTCAACGTCCTCCAAATTGTTCGCTCTTTCTTGTTAGTGATTTTGTCCATTCATCTCATTATCCTACAGCACCACATTTCAACCGCTTTTAGTATTTTCCTTTCCGCAACTCCTATCGTCCACGTTTCGCCCCCCCATGAAACGCCACACTGCATACCAACATTTTTAGCAACTATTTCCTAATATTCACACTTATATTCCATCGTAACTAAATCCCTCTTCCTTGCTATCCTGTTGCTATCCTACTCTAGTTATTACGCTTTTCAAGTAGCAGAATTTCTTAATTTACGTCAAAATATCCCTGAATTCCCAATCTAACAGCCCTTTGTTATTCCACTGTTTACCATACTACACTCCATTACAATGGTTTTCCTTCAATTAATCTTCTGACTCTCCTAATACCACAATATCATCGGAAAAGCGTAAGGTTATTATTTCTTCTTCTTCTTCTTGCAGTATGATTCGTTTTCCATATTCCATTTACACATTATTCATCGCCTGTTCTATACAAAAGTTAAACAGCATGGGTGACAGACTGCATCCTTGTCTTACTCCTTCGTAGATTACGACTTTCTTTTCTTGATCTGAAATTCCACTTACTGCTGCCCGTCTTCTGTAGAGGTTATGTATAAGCTTCGTGTCTGGATATTTTATTCCTGTTCTCTTCAAAATCCTTAATACTGTGTTCCAGTTCACATTATGAAACGCTTTTTCTAAATCTACAAATTCCACGAACGTAGGCCTGTTTTTTTTCTCATCATGTCTTCTAAAATTAGCCTCAAAGTCAATATTGATTTTTTTTGGGGGGTTAACAGGCTACATGAAGGTGTGATCCTGAAACAGGCAACTCCCCTTTAATAGCATAGGAAGGGAATTGAAAAAGGGGGGGGATGCGGAAGGTAGAGCAAGGTAGCCATGCAAGGGTTAACTAGGGCCCCCGGGCTATGGTTTAAGGATCCTACCCTCGCGGTGTTTCACCTAAAGAGATGCAGGGAAAACCCTAGAAAACCTGCATCAGGTAGGTCGGGCATTGAGTGGTACTATTCTCACGCCCTTCCCTATGAATGACGGGAGACGAGTTTGCTGTGGGGACGCAGCATTCCCTTCTCCGTGTCTCCACCAGTTTCAGGAGGCAGTTGGCCCCCGACTGATCCAATGGGATCAGCGGACAGCAGCTCTTGCCATATGCCCAAGGTCTTTGACCCCGGTACATATACCTCCTAAAATAGGTGAAGGTGTCTCGGCATATGAGAACTTTGATAAAAAGTACCCAGAAATGGAAGTATAAATGCATAAAGACTCTAAACGTGACTGCGCACAAGGGCAGCTTCAACCGACATGTTCGACATCATTTTGTTCAAGAAATTCCCTGAGGTAACCAAAGAAAAAAAAATGGCAGCAAACATATTCAAAAAAACATTTAGTTAATATACACGTTTCATTCACCTTTGTGGACTAATTCAAGTAAATTTTTAAACGCATAAAAGTAATTCCACTGTAAATTCGGCCGTCACCGTCGCTGGACACCAAACCACTCCCACTGGAACCATTTTATCCATTTCAAAATCTTCCTCAATATGTTCCACAAAGACAGACGAAACGTTGCATTTATATTAAGTAAATGCGACTTAAATTTTTTTTAGCTGACACATTGGGCCGTATTTTTCTTTATTTATTTTACGTAATGTCACAAAAATTTACTTTTGTACCTGACGAAGCCCCAAATATGGTGACCAAAAGTCCCTTTAACGAAATAGATACTCTCGTCTGTAATTTGGTTGGAAATTTGTTTTATTCAATTTTTTTTATGGAAAATCAAACAGACGTCAATTGATTTAACTATTTAGAATTTATTTAGTTACATTACCCGACTGTACGGTATGAATAAATTTTAATGCAAACTTTATGAACGTCTCTTCCTAAATTTGGAAACTCATCTGGTGAAAATTTTTGGCCTCTTGGCTTGTGCGTCATTTCGTCTCCCCCAAAATTTCTTCATTCTTTAAAAAGTCTCCGGACGAGGTGGGAAGGGTGTCGCAAACACTCAGATTAAAACTTCACAGAAAGAGAGATAAGATAAAGATATTGAACGGCACAATCTATGAGCATATCTAATAAAAGCCCAGGTGACTTGATTATCTTTACTGTCAAACTCGCCACTTATTGCGCGCGTGTAATAAAAGTAAACATCGCCAAAGCTGTAGATAAAACATAAAAAGGAACTCTCCGTCACACGCTCAGCTCAAATACGTGAATCACAACGGGAAATTATATATAATTTAAAAAAAAAAGCAAGTGGAGTCCCGCAGGGTTCAGTATCGGGACCTTCACTCTTCCTTATAGTTACGAAATTGCAGATTGCCTGTAGTATATAAGTAAACAGAAGTAACTAGAATTGCAGTAACCTGATGACATGGTTTTACTGTGAACTGATTGCTGTTGTTGTGGTATATTCAATCTTAAGACTGGTCTGATGCAACCCTCCATGCGCAAGCCTTTTCATTTTCTCATAACTAACACAACCCACATCCTACTTCCTCTTCTGTTCTTACCCCACAAACTGCCCTCCCCCCCTCTAATGCTAATTTTATAAGACCTTTATGTCTTAAAACGTGCTCTATTAATCGATCCCTTCAAAAGTCCTCCATATTGTTCGCTCTTCCCCTATTCTGCTTAGAACCTTCATGGTTATTCGCCCTATCCACCCATCCATCTCATTCTCCTATAGCACCACATTTCAAAGGCTTCTATTCTTTTCCTTTTACCAACTCCTATCATCCACATTTCGTACCCCACATATAACAACGCCACCCACGCTCCATACCAACATTATTTTTTTAGCAACGATTTCCTAATATTCAAACTTATATTACCTTACGTTTTTGCCGACGATATTGTAGTATTAGGGGAATCAGAAGGAGGAGACTTGGAAACCATAAAAAAAAATGGCATGAACGTGGTCCTGGAAATAGATTTCAAATAACACGATTAATAGAGAGGAAAACCAAGGTAATGGAGTGTAGTATGGGAAACAGAGGAATTAACAAAGGCTGTTAGATTTGGGAAGGGGATATTTTGACGGAAGCTAAGGAATTCTGCTACTTGGGAATCAGCGTAATAACTAGAGTAGGATAGCAACAGGATAGCAAGGAAGAGGAATTTACTTACGTGTAATATAAGTGTGAATATTAGCAAATCGTTGCTACAAATGTTTGTATGGAGCGTGGCGTTATATGGGGTACGAAATGTGGATGACAGGAGTTGATGAAAGGAAAAGAATAGAAGCCTATATGACAATGAGACAGATGAGTGGATAGAATCACAAACGAGGACGTTCCAAATAGAATATGGTGAAAAGTGAACAATGTGGATGACGTTGACCAAGACAAGGGATAGATTAACAGGCCACGTTTTAAGGCACGAGGGTCTTGTAAAATTAGCATTAGAAGGAAGTGTGTGAGTGTGTGTGGGGTAAGAACAGAAGTGGGCGGGCATGGGGTGGAATACGCTAAGTAGATTAGGGGCGGATGTGGGTTGAGGAAATGAAAAGGCTTGCGGAAGATAGGTTAGCATGTAGGGTTGCAGGAGATCAGTCTTATGATTGAAAACCACAACAACAGAGGAATCTGGGATGGACGATTAAGTTATAATGTAAATAGTCATCACCAAATATTAATCAGAATCCTCATCATGGTATGTTATTGCAAACTGTATTACTACTATGATTGTAGCATGAAATATTCATTAGGTGTATGTATGTAGCAGGACATTATCAGTTCTAACCAAATTACTGTTGATGGTTAACGCACAGTAGTATTGAACACACTGACTCATTCTATACACGAGAAACCGGTTTGGGGTACATTAAATTATTCCTTCACGCTGCATTATAAAAACGAATATTAAAATTGAATTAAAAACCTTTTTTTTAATATTTCCAGTCTTAATTTATTGACCGTCAGAAGAGTGATTTAGTCGAAAAAAAAAGTTTTAATGACTGAAAAATTAAGGAAGGGTTTCATTTCATTACAACCGAAATTTGTGTCCTGTAATAATTCTTTTTTTTTGTAATGATCTTGAGTAGGAGAAAAAAAAATTGAAAAATGCCAATTAGAAAATCAAAAAAATATCGTTGTAAATCGGAGAAAATGGGGTAAATTCTGACACAATCTGAAAAATTATCAAGGGCAAATTAAATTACATTCATCACAAAAAGGAACTTTCGGTCACACCCAGAGTTATGGAAAAAAAATACGGTAGAAAAACGGGAAAAGGAAAATGTCGTAAGACATGAAACAAAAAATTCCGTCAGAAAACGAAAGGTTGTTGTTATAAGACAATTGGAAACTTTTAAACAAGAAAATTTTTTCATATACATAATGAATGCAAAAATATTTATGACATTTCGCATGAACTTTATTTTCCTTAAATCTAAAATGTCAACAACGTTTCGGCACAGGTTCATGCACTTCTTCATGTATCCTTCCTATAAAAGGGTGGGGTGGGGATAGGAAACATTTACAAAGAATTACAACAACCTACCCCTCCCCCCAATCGTGATTATGTTAAACAGAAACCACCAAAAAAAAACACACACACACACAATCGCCAAGTCAGTGTCGTATCACATAATGAACGAAACGAGGGTGAAAATTTTTGTCATTAAAAAATAATTATTAATTATAACTCCGTAAAATAACGTTAAAAAGTTGTAAAAATATGAGAATACAATCAATCGTTTTTTAAAAGAAATTGAAAGACACATAAATTGTAGAAAAATATATATATATATATATATATATATATATATATATATATATGTAACGCGCATTTCAATTGACCAATGAAAACAAAGAGCGACTAGAAGCAAGGCCTCAAAGTTTTCATACAAAGAGAATTAGTATTGAACAATATACAAACAAATTGTTTTTTTAAAGATCTTACAGTTTAGAAAATAAAACAATTGACCAGCCTAGACTGAACTAAGAAGAACAAAGATAGAACAAAAAACAAAGAGTAAATATAGCCCGATTAATTTAATTACTTTCTTTATAAAAACAAAGAATAGGCCCAAGAAGATGTGACTCACAAAGAGTATTTATAATAATCCGTCATACATTGAATTTAACTGAGATTACAGAAAATTGATTAGATTTGATATGAAGCAATTCAGAAATTAATCTATCACATTCTTATCTAAAATAACAGTATTATCCCAAATTACGCGAGTGACATTGTCTAGTGATAGAAAAGAATGTTTTTTTTTTAATAAATCACCTTCGATGTTCTTTTTAAATTCCAGTCGACAGAGATCGTTTTGTCTGACCAATGTAACAAACTACATCAGCAACTACTTCTGTTCAAAAAAAAATTGTTTTGTTGTTGCTTGTTCGTCTGTCTGTTACACGGGTCATTAATTCTTACGTCATTTAAGCGTTCCATTGTAACAGGCAAAGTAATTGATACAATTCCGTGAAACGCCGTGGGATATGAAAAATGCAACAACGAATCTTCTTTTGCATGCAAAACATTATATAAACACATAATTAGTAAAAGGGTTACATGTATCGGTGTATTTAAATTAACTTGAAGAATCTTTTCGTGTCAAATTGAGGAAACTGCTCCGAGGAACCCTCGAATTCCCTTACTTACAAAACCTAATAAATAGTGAACGAAGGAAGACCGTACCTCGCCAATATTAAAGCAGAATACAAATATAATTTATTTATCAAGATGCTGGTCGACGCTTACCTCTAGTTTCTGCGAATATTCCTCCGCGATGATTTCGTTCTGCCTGCTGAGCTCCTCGTTCTTCTCGAGCAAGGCTTTCCCCAGCTCCGCGGCGAGGATCAGGTCCTTCTCCTTCTGCTGGAGCTGCGTGTAAACGTCGAGGTCCTCCTCGTCCGCCGCCGTCTGGCTGGCGTTGGCAGCTTCCAGGCTGCGCGACTCCATTTCGTAAATGTAATCCTCGAGCGCGTATTTGGGCTTCATCTTGTCCCTGTGCATCATCGACGAGCCCTGGCCGGGGCCTTCACACGCCGCGACGCGCACCACTCGCTGCCATGTCCCAAGCGTCACTGGCCAGGTGTGCATTGTTGACCCTGATGCCCCGCGTCTACCTGCGCATGCGCACGCGCCGAGGGGACCCGTGGCGCCATCTGCCGGCCGACGCCACGACTACGACGCTTTGGAAAGGGAAAGCGAGACGAGGGCATTCGACCGACAACCATCCACCGCCTGCTGCATTCAGTAACATAGGAAACGCTGAAAGTGGCCAATTTTTTTTATTTGGATATTTTCGTACTTTTCCTAAACCCATTGGATGACCACCACACACGAGCGAAATCTGAAGGTCGTTTGTTTACACGGCAATCATCTTTCGATCGAGATCTGTGCAGGTTCTCGAGTCATGTACATTGCCCATACCCTGTGACCCTGTCTCTGTTTCCCTTCCCCCCCCCCCACCCCAAAGAGTCTATCACTCCTAAAACTTTATGTACATTACCCATGAGCTATGACCCCGCCTTGGTCCCCCAAACGTTCCCATGACTTCTGAAAACTTATGAGAGGGTTATAAGTGTTCAACCCCAACTCACCATAACTTATGTTCCTCATTAAGAGGGAGCGACCAGTTTTCCCTCATGAGAAGGAGCTGGCTCGCTAGTCATATTTTAACCTATTTTTGTAAATCAGTGGAGGACTTTGTATCCAACCCTGTCTCCCCTCCAACGTATAAAAGGGATGGTCGCCCATACTCGGCGGTATGAAATGGAATATGCAGGAGGAATATCCTGCTGGGAGATGAGTGAGAGCCAGGTGGAGGTTGACTTCCTCCTTCCTGGTTTTCCTCTTTCCCTTGGTCCATGGCCAAGGTAGCAATTTTAAGACTCCTGTGAAGGCTGAGACGACCTTGGGGGGCAGTTTGAGAGGTGTGTGTATTGTACGGGGGTCGAAGACCTTCGGCATACCAGGGTAAGAGTTGTTGTTCGCTGATCCTATTGGACCAGTCGGCCAGCTGCCTCTCAATACTGATCAAGGCACGCATGGAGGCGGGTTTGTTGCGTTGTCCCCACAGCAATCCAGTCTCTCCCGTCGTCATCAGAAGGGGGGCGCAGGAGTAGTACCCACGAGCCTCCGACCTACCTGATGCAGGTTTTCTAGGGGTTTTCCCTGCATCACCTTTAGGTGAAACACCATGAGGGTAGGATCCTTACACTATAGCCTGGGGGCCCTAGTCAACCCTTGCTCTACCTTCCAAATCCTCCCTTTTCTGCTCCCTTCCTATGCTATTAAAGGGGAGTTGCCTGCTTCAGGATCACCCTCATGTAGCCTGTTACCCAAAAAAAAATACTCGACAGTTCACTCTACTCAAGATCTTTCAAGTAACCAGAGTCTGTATAGCAATAGACGACAATAAATACTTGCTGTTAAAAGTCTTCAATTATTTCACGACGCTTGGTACAGCATACTGTCCGAACCTGAGGACTGTAATTCCTGATCCTTTTAACCTTATAGAAGGAGCTGACGGAAACTTAACTCTCGTATGAGCAATTTTTTTTTTGCCCTCTAACAGCGGATGTGTTTTTACTATTTAAGCGAATATTAGGAAATCGTTGCTAAAAACGTTCGTTATATGCGTGCGAAGCGTGGACGATGGGAGCTCCAGCAAAGGAAAAGGAATAGAAGCGTTTGAAATGTTTGTGCTATAGGGGAATGCTGAAAATCAGATGGGTAGTGGATAGAATCACTAACGAGGAAGTTCTAAACAGAATAGGGGGGAAAAGCGAACAATATGGAGGACGTTGACTTAGACAAGATATGGATTGATAGGCCCACGTTTAAGGCACGAGGGTCTTGTACAATTTAGCATTAGAGGGAAGTGTGTGGGGGTAAGAACAGGTTGGTAGTTATGATTCACGGGAAGACTGGGAAAGGGCCCAGCACCTGACCCCCGTGTATGCCACAAGTGGCTTTACGGGGCGAATGCGCTTAAAGTGGTGTACAGAGAGCCTCGAGGGTCTCCTCACCGAAGGTGCTCATCCGGCCGAGTGGAGTTAGCCAAGGATTGCTCGGAGACACTTCTCCACCCGACCGGCTCGCGAGTTGCGGATATTTATATGCTCAAGATTGCGTACGGCTCCCACACCCGAGTTTATGACCTGTTGGAAAATGGCACTCGGCCCGCAACGGCGAGAGTGACGCTGCCTTACCCAAGGGCCCACTCTTGGGTTACACATACCCAGGACACCGACTTGCTAGCACCGCCACCGTGAGTCCAACCCAATTGTGAGCAGGGCTAAAGCTCACACCCCTGTTTACCTGTATTTTTCGCTGAAGGCTCAGGTCAGCCCCGCGTCGCGCTATACGCCAGCCTCTTTCCCTGACAAGGGCCCAGCCTTACCCCGGTGAGGGCGAGTACTGTGGGGTAAGAACAGGTAGTTTGGATTCACAGGAAAATACTGGGAGAGGGCCCAGCACCTGACCCCCGCGTATGTCACAAGTGGCTTTACGGGGCGAATGCGCTTAAAGTGGTGTACAGAGCCCCGAGGGGCTCCTCACCGAAGGTGCTCATCCGGCCGAGTGGAGTTAGCCAAGGATTGCTCGGAGACACTTCTCCACCCGACCGGCTCGCGAGTTGCGGATATTTATATGCTCAAGATTGCGTACGGCTCCCACACCCGAGTTTTTGACCTGTTGGAAAATGGCACTCCGCCCGCAACGGCGAGAGTGACGCTGCCTTACCCAAGGGCTGGTGGCTTCAAGTGCCGGGCCTGGTCCGCCCCCTCTTGGGTTACACATACCCAGGGCACCGACTTGCTAGCACCGCCACCGTGGGGTTTTTGAGCGCACGTCACTGCCACTCCGAGTCCAACCCGTTTTGTGAGCTGGGCTACGCTCACCCCGGAGTACCAGAGTTTTTCACTGAAGGCTCTGGTTGGGCCTTGTGCTGCTCTGTTTTTTGGTAATGGACGGTTACCATGGGGTAGAGCTCGCACTTACATTTATTCTCCACCCCCTTACCGCTGTGAATCCTTTTCAGAACTTCCCCAACGGCAGGCCAGGCCTCGAGTAAATGTCATTGAAACTTGACGCCGGACTGAGGATCGACTGGTTTTTAGGCCTTGTCTTCGTTCAAGTTAGCAGCTATCTCCTGTGGGCGATTTGCGTAACCACCCAGGTTGCGGAGGAGAGTTACAGCCAGGCCAGGGAGTTTCGACATCGGTTACTAAGACTGAGAATCAGCCTCGACCCCTTAGTCTGAGACTCGTCGACTCCCTTCAGTTAAACTCAGTTACTAGCAACTTTTTTTCAAGTGCCGACCCTTCGTCGTCTAACTCCCGTGCTCATATAGGATACTAGTCTGTGGGGTAAGAACAGATGAATGAGGCCGAGGATGGAATACGATAAGAAGATTAGGAAGCATGTGGGTTATGCTAGTTATGCGGCAACGACAAAGCTTGCGACAGATAGGTCAGCATGGAGAGTTGCATCAGACCGGTCTTGGCACTGAATACCGCAACAACATCAACAACATTTAAGCGATCGCAAAGCATTGTTTTCTTACTTCTGACATTTTGTCACTTTCAGCAGTTGCCCATTTCGATTATGGGAAAATTATTTACTTATTAATTTTAAGAGCCTTTATAATAATGGTATTTTATTAGATTTCCAAGACTGCTCGCATCGCTCGTATTTGTTGGGATCCGTTCCGAAAATATCTGATCGAGGCACTGGAAAGGGTGGTACAGAGGCGGTGTTCCTGGTCACGTCACGGAAATGAAAAGAAAAACAACGACAAAATTTACATCTCGTGAGTTCTTTTCACAGCGTACGCAGGCAGGACGACAACCCTGGGAAGTAAATTATTACAGTAGAGGAGATCATCGACCCTTTAAACTGACGTTGGGAAATGTTCCTTTTTAAATCTGACTACAGAGGATTGGAACAATTTACCTGCAGAAGATTTAGAAACCTTCCCTCCCAATAGCAACGTTTTTCAGGGAAGAATTAGCAGGTGTAAGTAAGTTGAGGTCTTTGACCATGAGAAGGGATGGATCAATATGAAACGTTTTTTTAGACATGAGGGGAAGTGCGTGTGTGTGTGGGGGAAGAACAGAAGAAGGAGGACAAGGATAGAATAACCCTCAGCAGGTTAGGGAGGAGGATATGGGATGTAATAGCTATATAGACATGAGAAGGCTTGCGCAGACCAGTTTTATGGCTGTTTACCACAACAACAGGGCCAGAAGAAATTTTTTTTTTTAAAAAAAGCTAATAATTACCATGGAATAAAAATATTATTATTAAAGAATGAAGGTTTTTCCCGGCGTATATTCTGAATAAACAATTCTTGGGTTTCCCAACCCGGGTTAAATGGAGTTTAAGCCACGACGTTTCGATGGCGTACTCTGCCATCGTTCTCAGTTCACTTGAGAACGATGGCGGAGTACGCCATCGAAACGTCGTGGCTTAAACTCCATTTAACCCGGGTGGGAAACCCAAGAATTGTTTATTCAAAAATATTATTTACTTTAATAATTTACCCGTTAACATTAAATAAATTGAAGGATTTTTTTCTTTGCTTTTAAAACGGTATTTGGGTGAGGAAGCTATACGAAATTTATGTGATTTCGAATTTTATTAATACTTTTAATACTGTTTTTTTCTTTCTTTTTAAATGATATAAAATAGGTTCAATTAGCACAGGACATTTAAATTTTAAATTTATTTACTTTAATTATTGTTTCTGTAATATTCTTGGTTGTCTATTAAAATTTATTATTGACTTTTTTTGTCAGCAGTGAGGTTATGTTAGTAATCGATTACTTTAAGTAGCTGAAAAAACTCCAATTAAACGGAGGAAACGTCGTAGAGAACTGAAATAGTGTTAAAAAGCTGACATATTGGCTGATTTGTGTAATTAATATATCATGCATTATTTATTTCATTTATTGTAATGATGTACAATTATGACTGTGTCTACGGATTGTCCCCTAATGCTATAATGTTGTTGTTGTTGTCGAGGTTTTCAGTCCTAAGACTGGTCTGATGCAACCCTCCATGCTAACCTATCTTGCGCAAGCCTTTTCATTTGCTCATAACTAGAACAACCCACATCCTCCCTAATATGCACCAGCGTATTCCATCCTATGCCCTCACTCTCTTTTCTGTTCTTACTCCTCACTTTTCCTTCTAATGCTAATTTTTCAAGACCCTCATGTCTATAATAAAAGTGACCTGTTAATCTGTCCCTTCAAAGTCCTCCATATTGTCCCTCTCTTCTCCTATTCAGTTTAGAACTTCCTCGTCAGTGATTCTACCCACCCATCTGATTCTTCTATAGCACCTCATTTAAAAGGCTTCTATTCTTTTCCTTTTCTTCAACTCCTACCGTCCACGTTTCGCACCCATGTAACGCCGCCACGCATGTTCCATACCAACCTTTTTCAGCAACGATTCCCTAATATTCACACTTATATTACCCTTAAGTAAATTCCTCTTCCTTGCTATCCTGTGCTATCCTACCCTAGTTATTACGCTTCCCAAGCAGCAGAGTCCCCCTTAACTTCCGTCAAAAATACTATACTATGGTAATGAAATAAACATGATTTGCTCCGCAATGTGGAGAGAAAGAAAACTAATTTAATCGACAGTGGCGGGTAGTTTGAGGATTATTAATGCGCGGTCGCTGTGGCATGAACTCATTAGCCTACTTGCTCACGCCGTTTCAATCTGTTCCTGGCCTAAATTACGCAAAAGTCGTATAGTTACCTTAGACAGAGAGAGAGAGGTTGCTCAAACTTCCTCCTCCTCCTCCCGAGATCTTGACCGACCTGCAAAGTGGGAAACCTCTGTAATTACGTCAACTCGCTTTACTAGCATCACGATCAACTGAATATGTATCCAATTTTTAACAGGGGTAATTTCATATAACGGCCTTACTCCAGAGATTATTAACAACAACAATAATAACAAAGTGGCGCTGCTCTTTTACTCTGCAAAAGTGTCGAACGCGTTGTAATGTATTAAATATGCGAAATTAAACTTTCAAGTCCTGCATCTGCGTTTCCTAGCTGTGGCTGGCACTCAGAGTCTTTAGGACAAAAGGATGACCCTGTGGGAGAAGGTCCATTCACGAAAAAGAGATTGCCCTCAATAATTAGGGGGGGGGGGCTGTAAAAGTTCCGTGGAAATTTTGGAATCGTTAAACACGTGCAGTAATTATGGGGGGCAGCAGGCTGACTTTTTTTTCCCTATGCGCTGCAATTGTTAAATAGCAAGTTATTTTTAGGATTACAGATTATTGGTGGCTTGGAATTAATTAGCTTCCCGCCGAGCTTTCGTGGGAAGGGATTTCGGAGAAGAACAACAGTAGAGAGGCCGCGAGAACGTGTTGACAGACCGGAGAGAGTAGATGAGCAGAACATGTTGAAAGGCCGGATAGAGTAGATAAACAGTGGATGTAGAGAGGCCGCAAAGAGCGGTTTGAAATTAAATTGTTAGCCACTTAGCGAAGACACTGAGAAAGCAGAAAGCAGCCAATAGAAAATAAATTATTAGTCACCTAAGAGCTGACTCAAAACTAAACTCCTACCGCCGACCGACAAAACAAAAGGCAGTCTCCACCAAATTTTCCCGGGCGTCCACCATAGTATTGTTGCTGTTGTGGTAGTCAGTCCTAAAACTGGTCTGATGCAACCCTCCATGCTAACCTATCTTGTGCAAGCCTTTTCATTTCCGCAGAACTACCACATCCTCCCTAATCTGCTTAGCGTATTCCATCCCTGGCCTTCAACTTCTGTTCTTTTTAAAGGTGCGACATTACATAAATAAATATTCGTATCAAAACGAACAAACAACTTTTATTATATTTTTAACAAAATGGTTAAACCGTTTTATAATGCATGAAGAAAGGAAACACGAGCACTGTCTCTATATCTCAGGCCTAATGGGTATAATATTTTTGCCAGTAGTAGTTTTTCCTCGGTATTGCTGTACCATGGTATGGTTGTAGCTGGTTCTGTTGCACCAGCAGTAGTAAGATGGACTGGAAAGAGGACAGGATCTGGAGGTGCTTTGGTTCGCGTCTCGGGAAATGCAAGCGTGACGTCACTGGTCCTGACGTGACGTCATCAGCCACGGGCGAGTTTGATACAGTCTCTCGTCTTCAACGTACAACGTACACATGTAATGAATATAATTAATAATAATGGAAACAACAATTTCGGTTGTTGACTTATATGAATTAAAATTATTTAAGTAAATTTATTCAATTAACTAATTGAATAGATTGTTTATATATATAAATGTATAGAGACAATGAATCGTCTCCCTGGGATGTCTCCCTAACACACATCCAGCTCCAAGCAAAGCAAAGGAATACAGACATCAACAATACGTTCAGTTCAAAGAAAATATAACTTCGATTGTTTTCCTTTACTGTTTATTCATTGTAATTTTCACTATTTGTGACCTTCAGTATTAATTTCCTTTGTGGTCAACAATTTAACATCAAACGTATATTAATGTTACACTTTTAAATTAATTTAAATCACGCGAAAGAAAAATAATAAATGGAAATGACATATTTGCGAACCCAAAGATATTTCTGTTTACAACCAGGGATATTGATTGCTAACATAATACCAGAGACGTTGTTGCTTACGCGCGAATTATTACTATATTTGAAAAGAAAAGAAATGCGCGGTAACGTGTGTGTACGTATGTCACGTTACAAAGGATCCTCATGTCTTAATACGTGGCCTTTTAATCTACCTCTTCAAAGTCCTCCATATTGTTCGCTCTTCTCCTACTCTGCCTAGAACTTCCTCCTTAGTCATTCTACCACCCATCTCATTTTTTCCTATACCACATTTCAAAGGCTTCTATTCTTTTCTTTTCTGCAACTTCTATCGTTCAGGTTTCACACCCATATAACGCCACGCTCGATACCAACATTTTTAAGCAACTATTTCTTAATATTTACATTCTACACTTCTCTTGCGCGTAAGTATATTCCTCTCTTTCTTCCTCGCCTGTGCAATCCACTCTTTATGTCTACTATACGCCACTATGGAACGAAAATAATTTAACTTCCTTGAGGTACAGGAACTATTCTGAACCTGGAGAGTTACCAACTGCATTAAAACGCCGGCGGTGACATCTTCAGTCCGGATATTTTCGACCGCGTGCTTATTTAATATACGACGAGGAGTTTTGAAGTACTGCGACTCATCGTCGGGATAGGTAAATGTTGAAAAATGTGACGCTCTCGAAGCCGATTAAATCACATGTTTTTCCAAGAGATTACATTAAACGGGGAACGCCGGACACCCAACTAGTATAACATAATAATACAGCATTTCCCCCCTCACTCGGTGTCAAACTCTACATTTGAAACATGACAGGAGTCGTAGAAGCTTGCGACACGAGCGAGGAGACGAAAACTTGACGTGAAGACTTCGCTACAACACTGTTACAAACTTCACTCATAAATCACCCAACCATTTTTTTTTCTTTGTCATAAACGGCAAAATATTTTACAGTTATGGGAAACCGTTGTGACGGAGTGACACGCGCGCAGTGCGAAAACAAACGTTCTGACGTCAAGGCTTTGCCGATAGAAAACGTCAGTCCAAGGATTTACATAAAATATTCTAAAATCACCCGATTACTCAGAGAAAGGCAAACCTATCTAATTTCGTTGACGAAGCCTTGTTATTGTCCGCCACTTCGCATCATCCTGATTATCTTAATTATCTATTCAAAATCATTTGCGGCAATTTTTATCCTATTGATTTTATTCTAAAATTCGGTAATCTTGGAATTAATTACATTTATAATAATACAAAAAATCTTTTCAGTCAAAAATCTATTTCAAATAATTACATCTGAGATGAATAGTTATTTCTGTGCAATATTAATATATTAAGAATTAACTTTATAATAAAAAAATAAAACATTTTACCTTATCCTAAACAAATTTACATCAGTATTACAATTTTCTTTAAGCCAGCAATTCTTTCTTGTTTAAATAATACATATTTAGTATAAGTATAAAATCATATTCCATAGATCCTCCTATAGAGAAGCAAGCACAAGCTTCAAGGATGATGTTGGAACGAGTCAGAGATTTTACATAGTTAGGTTGCTTTATTAATATTAGAATATACTGTAACTATTCATTAATTTTTAACTTATAATAAGATTTTCTTAAGTTCTATACAGAAGACATACAATTTGTACCTTATATATATAAAATTGATAAATATTTTTACATCCTATACTAAAAAATTAGTGTTCTAATAATGTTCTTACATAATTATAAATATCTACCCCTATGATGATACATTCAGCTTCATAAATTCTTCAACAGAGTAGAAGGAGTGGCCTTAGTAAGAACTTAGTTAGTTAGTTCATATTTGAACTTGTTTGGATTTATTTTTAATTGTTTAATGGAGGTGGGAAGTTTATTAAATATGCTAATAGATGGCATTGTAATGTACACCCTTTTGTATTACGGTTAGAGAAATTCCTTCCTTGTGTAAATTGTTTTTACTTCTGGTATCAAAGTCATGTAAGATATCTGCAGAGGTTACTGTTATTAATAACAAATAACATGAGTGATTGAATATGCTGGGAAGTGAGTGCACTACATATATATTTACATAAAAATTATACAAATTAATTTGTTAAAACTAAAAATTCCCGATCTCTAAACTCAGGGTCGTATGTTATAGGCCTTCTTATAGATCAGAATATCTACTCCAACATGGCAGTATAGGAAATCAGCAAAAAGATACAAGGGTAATTAATTACCGTGTCGTCATAATGGACCTTACAGCGAATTCCCCGTTGCAATTTCCTCGCAATTTGGGTCGTGCTCGATCCAAATCAGAGCCGCAGCTGCTATTCTACCTGGTTCAGGATACTTTCCAGTTTATCCTCGTCTCCTTGGACTGCCTGTCTGATAATGTCGATCGTCTGTTCGTCTCCACAATCTCCCTTGCTTCAACTTCAATCATCCGTCCCGAAATCTCTGTCAAAAATCTCTCTGCAAGCCTTTTTAACACCTCTTCACCAATTCTTTAGTTCACATCCCGAAGGTGGCAGGGATGGATATCAACCAATCACATTTATGGTTACTCTTCTCTGGGAGTAACAGATTTCCCCGCTCCCCCAAGGTTTTTGGGGAAAAACACCACCTGATGCCGCCAAATCTCACCCCAGGCGCTCAATGATGTCTGGGTTTTATCACCGGTGGCTCCTATCTTTTGACTCCGCACCGCCGAAGTCCGAGCACATGTGTTTGACCGTTACACATAGTTTCACCTTATTACAAAAATCTAGATAAAAAATTAAAATGCTATTAAAAACAATATTTCTGTAGTTTTCTAATCTATTAATTCTTTATCTCGTTTTGTTAAAAAGACATAAAGATGCTCTCTATACTTTTTATTGTCGTAATGCTTTACAAAATTACTTGCAATAATTGTTGATACTGTTAGATTGAACAGACTAAACGATCTCTGTCAGCTATAATTCCTCTAATGTAAGTACTTCACCCATTTAATAATCTACCTGTATAAGTCCACAAAGTTTGATGAAACGTAGTATTTGTATTAATTAAATAGTAATATAATATATTTATATTAAACTTAGAGCCAGAAAATTATATTTAAAATGGAGGATGCTACTGTCGCATCAGTAATTTTCTTGTATTGTTGGAAATACCTATTAACGAGTTATTATCCATTCTACAGTAAAGTCACGAATAAAATAATCAAATACTTTAAGATTTTTTTAATATAAATGCGTTGTTTATAACCGTGGAAAAGAAAAGCATGTGTACGGAAGATTAAAATATAGGAAATTGATACAAAAAAACCGTAATCCATACAAATAAAGAAAATTGAAGCGTCTGTCTGTATATTTGTCTCGAATAGGCTCCGAAACGGCTAACGGATTTCAATGAAAATTTGAAGTTTTGATAAAAACGAGATTTTATTTAAGTACTCATGCATATTTAGATTAGATATATTGCAGAAGATATTAATATAATATGAATATAAATAAATACATTAATTCTACGGGAAGATTTCTTGTAATTGCCGTGGCATGTAAACCAACTGCGAGTTATAAGTCCTATATCATTCAACCCACTTACTATCTATTGTTGCAGCAGGCTAATGTTGTTGATGTGTTTTTCAGTCCTAAGACTGGTCTGATGCAACCCTCCATGCTAACCTATCTTGTGCAAGCCTTTTACATTTCCTTATATGTAGCACACCCACATACTCAGAATATGCTTAGCGTATTCCATCCTTACCCTCCCTCTTCTGCTCTTACCCCACACACTTCCCTCTTTATGCTAATTTTACAAGACCCTCGTGTCTTAAAACGTGACCTATTAATCAATTCCTTCTCTTAGTCAACGTCCTCCATATTGTTCGCTTTTCCCCTTTCTGTTTAGAACTTCCTCGTTTGTGATTCTATCCTCCCATATGATTTTCAGCATTTCGACTCTAGCACCACATTTCAAAGGCTTCTATTCTTTTCCTTTCCCCAACTCCTATCGTCCACGTTTCGCACCCATATAACGCCACGCTTCACGCCAACATTTGTAGAAACGATTTCCTAATATATTAGCCGTAAGTAAATTCCTCTTCCCTGCATGTGTTATCCTACTCTAGTTGTTACGCTTTTCAAGTAACAGAATTCATTAACTTCCGTCAAAATATCCCTTCCAAACCTAACACGCTTTGTTATTCCACTGTTTCCCAAACTACACTCCATTACCTTGGTTTTCCCTCTATTAATCCTCATATTGAACTCTTTCTTCAGGCCACGTTCATGCTATTTATTATGGATTCCAAGTCTTCTTCTGATTCTATTGTATTTTATACTGTTTATATGTTCACTAATTCTTGTCTTTAACTATCTTTTGGTTTGGCCAATGTAACAAGAGTTACAGGCTAAGCAATTTACCTTGTAATGTATTAGTATAAGTGGGCAGCACTGTCTTGTGTTATATGTAAGTTGGCAGCGCTGCAGGTTTATGTTGTGTATGTCAGAGAATGAGCGTAAACACGCCAGTTCCTCCTCAAGATAGGCGCTGCGGGAGTTTCTCGTAGACGCTTGAGCCCAGAGTGACTGCGGGGCTTACCTGATCATGTCGGGGATGCCTCGCACTCTCTCTGGGTATTTTTTTTATCAAAGTCCTCATATGCCGAGACACCTTCACCTATTTCAGGAGGTATATGTACTGGGGTCAAAGACCTTGGGCATATGGCAAGAGCTGTCCGCTGATCCCATTGGATCAGTCGGCCAATTGCCTCCTGAAATTGGTGGAGACACGGAGAAGGGAATGCTGCGACCCCACAGCAGACTCGTCTCCCGTCATTCGGAAGGGCGTGAGAATAGTAACCAATGCCCGACCTACCTGATGCAGGTTTTCTAGGGTTTTTCCTGCATCTCTTTAGGTGAAACACCGGGTAGGATCCTTAAACCATAGCCCGGGGGCCCTAGTTAACCCTTGCTACCTTGCTCTACCTTCCGCATCCCCCCTTTTCAATTCCCTTCCTATGCTATTAAAGGGGAGTTGCCTGTTTCAGGATCACACTCTGTAGCCTGTTAACCCCCCCCCCCCCCCCAAAATCATATTGCTTGAGGCTAATTTAGAGACATGATAAAAAAAACAGGCCTACGTGGATTTGTAGTTAAAAAGGCGTTTCATAATGTGAACTGGAACACAGCATTAAGGATTTTGAAGAGAACAGGAATAAAATATCCAGACACGAAGCTTATACATAACCTCTACAGAAGACGGGCAGCAGTAAGTGGAATTTCAGATCAAGAAAAGAAAGTCGTAATCTACGAAGGAGTAAGAAAGGACGCATGCTGTTTAACTTTTGTATAGAACAGGCGATGAATAATGTGTAAATGGAACATGGAAAACGAATCATACTGCAAGAAGAAGAAATAATAACCTTACGCTTTTCCGATGATATTGTGGTATTAGGAGAGTCAGAAGAATACTTGGAAACCATAATAAATTATACAAACGGGGTCCTGGAGAGAAAATTCAATATGAAGATTAATTGAGGGTAAACCATGGTAATGGAGTGTAGTATGGGAAACAGTGGAATAAGAAAGGCTGTTAGGTTGGGAAGGGATATTTTGACAAAAGTTTCTGCTACTTGAAAAGCGTAATAACTAGAGTAGGATAGCAACAGGCAAGGAAGAGTAATTTAGTTACGGGGAATATAAGTGTGAATATTAGGAAATAGTTGCTAAAAATGTTGGTATGCAGTGTGGCGTTTCATGGGGGGGCGAAACGTGGACGATAGGAGTTGCGGAAAGGAAAATACTAAAAGCGGTTGAAATATGGTGCTATAGGAGACTGAGATGGATGAGTGGATAGAATCACTAACAAGAAAGAGCGAACAATTTGGAGGACGTTGAAGGCCACGTTTTAAGACGCAAAAAATTATCATTAGAGGGAAGTGAAGAGAAGAGGGATGCCAAGGATGGACTACGCTAAACAGATATGGGAGGATGTCCTAGTTATTGGGGAAATGAAAAGGTTTGCGCAAGATAGGTTAGCATAGTTCAGACAAGTCTTAGGACTGAATATACCACAACAGCAAGAACAAAGTTCATCAAATTTTAACATTCGATGAAATTATCTGAGGAAGTCGCAAATAAGGGGAGTTGCCTGTTTCAGGATCACCCTCATGTAGCCTGTTAACAAACAAAAAAAACGCGCCAGTTCAGTTTGAAATTTTTTATACTCGAGCAAGGTACAAGCTTATAATAAAATGCATTCACCCTCAACCAATGAATTTTCCAGATCCTTCCCAAATACTTTACATATCTTGTAAACGATGTTATGATTTTAGTCATTGTTGATGTTGTCTTTGAAATTTTTTATACTCGAGCAAGGTACAAGCTTATAATGAAATGCATTCACCTTCAACCAATGAATTTTCCAGATCCTTCCCAAATACTTTACATATCTTGTAAACGATGTTATGGTTTTAGTCATTGTTGATGTTGTCTTTGAAATTTTTTATACTCGAGCAAGGTACAAGCTTATAATGAAATGCATTCACCTTCAAACCAATGAATTTTCCAGATCCTTCCCAAATACTTTACATATCTTGTAAACGATGTTATGGTTTTAGTCATTGTTGATGTTGTCTTTGAAATTTTTTTATACTCGAGCAAGGTACAAGCTTATAATAAAACGCATTCACCCTCAACCAATGAATTTTCCAGATCCTTCCCAAATACTTTACATATCTTGTAAACGATGTTATGGTTTTAGTCATTGTTGATGTTGTCTTTGAAATTTTTTATACTCGAGCAAGGTACAAGCTTATAATGAAATGCATTCACCTTCAACCAATGAATTTTCCAGATCCTTCCCAAATACTTTACATATCTTGTAAACGATGTTATGGTTTTAGTCATTGTTGATGTTGTCTTTGAAATTTTTTATACTCGAGCAAGGTACAAGCTTATAATGAAATGCATTCACCTTCAACCAATGAATTTTCCAGATCCTTCCCAAATACTTTACATATCTTGTAAACGATGTTATGGTTTTAGTCATTGTTGATGTTGTCTTTGAAATTTTTTATACTCGAGCAAGGTACAAGCTTATAATAAAATGCATTCACCCTCAACCAATGAATTTTCCAGATCCTTCCCAAATACTTTACATATCTTGTAAACGATGTTATGATTTTAGTCATTGTTGATGTTGTCTTTGATATTGTAGACAGAAATCGAGTTGTAGTCAAAAATATAATTTTAGTTCCAATTAATCTTGTGTATTCTTTAACACGGACGCGACACCGTCGTAAAGTAGGCAATATTATTTATAAAATTTACAACGATCTTTTAATTATAGGTATTGTCACGTTGGTTGCTTTACCTGACGGAACCATGTCTGCTGCAGCGTCCGATGTCGCGGCTCGGGAACACTCCTCTAAAGGCAAGTCGTCTAAACACATTTATGATGTCAGCTTGCACATTTCACTTTTATGACGCACTGATCATTTCTTGACTGCTTGAAATGATAGAGCAACATTGTCGTCAAAAATATATTGATACGTGGGAGCAACACGGCGACATCGTCAGCTGTAAAAGAATAAATTTTGCCTTAATTTTCGCAAAAAACGCTATTAACCGTGTTGAACGTGGAAGATTGAAGTAAAAAAGCGTGAGTTTGATTTGTAGACCACGACAATGAAACGGAATTTCTGACAACACTTACCAGTTAACACTTGAAATCCCCCAAATTCAGAAATATATGAACGCACATACGTATATATATAAATATTTATTTGTGAGTTGTAATTTAAATTACAGGATTATAGTCCACAGATAGTCATCCAGTTACATAGATCGCAGAAACAATTGTTATACAGTGATATTGATTGAATCAGTATATGTAAACTCTTTGGTATTTATTTTTCCGTTTCTCAGGAACTGTTAATACTTTTTTCCTTTGAAAGTTTGTTTCCCAGCTTTAATTTTTTCCCGGAAAATTATGATTTCAATTAAGGAAGAGCTGAAATAATAGAATTGCGTACTTGTTTCAATTAAGGACTGAAAAATTCGTTGTCTTAAGAATTATGTTGTAATAGAAATTTATAACAAAGAATAGGGCCACGAAATAAAGACAATACTAAACATGAGGCAAGTTTAAGAAAATTCCCAGTTTAATGAATACTGATTACTTTCTAGTGCTAAATACGACATAAACTGACCCCCTAAATTCTATATATATATTCGGTCTTAAATAAGGATCGAACCCTCGCGTATCTCGATACATCAATGTTCTACCACTACGATATAAATACACCTTCTGATTGATGAGTCTCAAACTTGACGTAGAGAATCCAAACGTGTATTCTATTTTTACCGTATATTGCTGGTTGTCATTTTTATCATAAGGGAGTACAATACATTCCACTCTGATCAACGGGGGGACAAAGATAAATATTTATTGTTTTTGAAAATATGTTATCATTCTCAGTTAGTTATTATGTGGCATATAAAACTATGTTAAACTTTATAAATATATTTATAAGACAAGATCCATAAATTCTTCTTCTAAAACTATACTTTTTGCTGATGATGATGCTAGTATTTTGGTTACAAATAAACAAAATAGTCTGGAAAATGCTGCCAGTGTTACATTAAGCCAGATGCTTCACTGGTTGGTTTTCAGCCAATTGTGATAAAACTCACTTCATGCAGTTTCAGACAAAGAATGCCAATTTGAACTCAATAAAAGTAGCAACAAATAATTGTGAAATAACTGAAGTTGAATGTATAAAATTTTTAGGTATAACCATGGACAATAAATTAAACTGGAAGGATCATATTAATATTCTCCTGCGAAAATTAGGCTCGGCGGCAACCTTTGCTCTTAGAATTATGTCAAGTTGTAGTGATCCTAACCTAATAAGAAAATTAGTTTATTATGCATATTTCCACTCTATAATGACATATGGTATAATATTCTGGGGCAATGCATCAGGGAAAGATAAAATATTTACACTTCAAAAAAAGGCTGTTAGAATAATATTATGTCAGGTCTCACCAAAAACATCTTGTAGGGGACTTTTCAAGAAAACTGGAATACTGACACTCATATTCAATCACTCATGTAACCTCTTCACACTAAACTCAGATATACATGACTTTGATACCAGAAGTAAAAACAATTTACACAAGGAAGGGAGGAAGGAAGAGGAAGTCTCTAACCGTAATACAAAAGGGTGTACATTACAATGCCATCTATTAGCATATTTAATAAACTTCCCACCTCCATTAAACAATTAAAAATAAATCCAAACAAGTTCAAATATGAACTAACTAACTAAGTTCTTACTAAGGCCACTCCTTCTACTCTGTTGAAGAATTTATGAAGCTGAATGTATCATCATAGGGGTAGATATTTATAATTATGAAAGAACATTATTAGAACACTAATTGTTTAGTATAGGGTGTAAAAATATTTATCAATTTTATATATAAGGTACAAATTGTATGTCTTCTGTATAGAACTTAAGAAAATCTTATTATAAGTTAAACATTAATCAATAGTTACAGTATATTCTAATATTAATAAAGCAACCTAACTATGTAAAATCTCTGACTCGTTCCACATCCTTGAAGCTTGTGCTTTTCTATAGGATTTATGGAATATTATTTTATACTTATACTAGAATGGAAAAATGTTGACTGGATCCAGGACCTCCTGCTTTCCACTGAGCTAGGTTCCCCTACAACTTATTAATTACACTCTTCAGAACCTAATTTCTTAGGTAGGGTGTTGTCGAATCGGCGTAGCTCAGTGTTATCTTCACGCTCTTTATCTGAGCTTCCATAGAGGCATTTATTTCTTTTTTGACTTGAATTAAATTTATGTTATGCTCCCAAAAATGTGACAATGGAGTGCTCGAAATAAAATCTTTATAATTTGTGTGGGACTGTATTGTCAAGTTCAGCACATCACCTTTCGGCCTTAAATTGCGTCTTTGTGAAAAGTAGAACACCTTGAACATTAACTATAAGTAATTTAATGTTAATGAATTGGAAAAGGTGTGTGAGAAAATCAGCGGTACATTTGTTCGTACCTGAATAAAAATGAACAGCCGATAAATACCTATATTAAGTTAGAGACTTAATGAATATAGTTGTGTAATATCCAGAGAATTGTTATGGACAATTAAGTTTATTCCCCATTCTGTATCTACGGCAGAAATGTGCAGTTGGTAGTTTGGCGTCACTGGTACTTTGCAGCAGCCAATCGTGGCCCATGTTTATTCGTTTGAATTTGACGGGTGGTACGATTTTGCACAATGGGGAGGATGTAGTAATATAATTCAACAAAACTGATGTCTGTAGCCGTATTTTGTCTGATAAGTAACTAGTTCTGGTGTTTGAGTAACATTGCTTCTGTTTTTTAACAATGTGTGTACTTTACATATAGTTAAATGTCCGTTTTGTGGAATAAAGTGTAGACGTTAGCTGTTACGTTTTGAATTTTTACGTAGTGAATGTTTGTCTTTATAACTAGTTAGGAAGGATAATTTAGATAGTATGGAGCCTTCTAAAGAACCTGTATGTGTCCGCGTCTCTCGTCTAAATAAACTTTTCCTTAGCCACGCCAGCGTTGATAAGTCTGTTTCAAATCTACATTGCCTGGGTAGGGAGGGATTATACGATGCGCTCATAGTCTTATACGATGAATGCAATAATGATGCACTCAAGAAGGACCGCAGTATTGAGATGTTTGTTGATAAATGTAAGTATATTGTAATAAAAATAATCCTTAATTTTACTAATTAAAGAGATCAGTTTCATAATATTGTTTTTCAAACTACTTCACAAGGATTAAGATCACAGTTTTATATTACCAATAATTTATAAGAATTGTCTACAGTTCATGTCTTAACAAAAGGATGTATAAATTGAAGGTTTTTTTTCTTTTTTCAGCATTTAATGATTCTTAAAAACTTCCCTTCACCCAATCAAGTTTTTATCTTAAAACTCTGGACACATCATTTTTGCAATTGACCTCTAACAAAACTGAAACAAAAAATAGGGTTCGGATCTTGCACGTACTTGACTATATCGAAGGATTTTCCTTCATTTAAGCCACACTTTTCAATTACGAGTAACTTATATAATTTTCGTTTATTTTAACCACACTTTTGAAAATGAAGATCAGGAAAATGATTATGATGTATTAGGGGTAAGAGTGTTGTGACGTACAGCTGGCGAGTCGATGTGTGATCCGAATACTGCCCTCCAACTTTTTTTTTAGTAATTAAAAATTATGCTCTTTCTTAATTATTTTAAGAGATTGTGTTTTAAATTAATTTATTTCCAAAATTTTACAATATTCTAAACCACCCTAAACTGTTCCTTTAGTTTCAAAAGCAGACCTTATTTACTATTTTTCATAATATGAAAGCCTCTACTTACAATTTGTCCTTTATTTTTGAAAATGTTCCACAATCTGCTTGTTTGTTACAGTTCGTGGTATTGTTGCTGAACTCAGAAAATTACGAGTTAATCTCACCGATTTTGAAGTGAAGAAAGTCATAGGCCGTGGCCACTTCGGGGAGGTTCAAGTTGTTAGAGAGAAGCAAACTGGCAATGTTTATGCCATGAAAACTCTGAGGAAGTCTCAGACATTAAATCAAAATTCGGTAAGCTTTTTTTTAAAAAAAATTGATGCATTGTGCTGTTGTTTTCTGAAACTACCAAGACTTGTAATATGTACAAACAGTTCTTGAGCTTCAAACAGAGTGCTATTTATGTAGAGCTATGTTTCGCTGACTGGCTCTGTCATCACCTTCTGGTGAAAGAGCCAGTCATAGAAACGTCACTCTACGTCAATTCCACTCTGTTAGAATTGTTTGTACAAACAATTCACTGAGAAATACTTCAATTTATTAAAACTTGTCTATTATAAAGCCAGTTTCATTCAGTTCTAAGTCTTATTTTGATAATTTGAGAAATTTCCTATTTGCTTACATTGGCTGTGTCTTAAACTTATTAACTGTATTTTATTTTTTTTTAGGTTGCATTTTATCAAGAAGAGAGGGATATAATGGCTCATGCTGCATCCCCTTGGATCACGTCTCTTCAGTATGCTTTCCAGGACCTCCAAAATCTTTATTTAGTTATGGAATTTCATCCTGGTGGGGATCTGTTGGCTCTTCTTGATCGTTTTGATGGAAGCTTATCAGAGGATTTGTCAAGGTTGGTTACTGCCATTCTAATTTTTATTTTAATATTCTACACATGCAGTTTTTTGTAAACTTGTTTCTATTTCTTTTCCTCTCCTGTTCCTGTTACAGGTTTTACCTGGCCGAGCTTGTACTGGCGATTCGTAGCTTACATTGCATGGGCTATGTCCACAGGGATATAAAACCGGAAAATATTTTAATTGATTTGTGTGGTCATTTGAAACTTGCCGACTTTGGTTCAGCTGCCCGTCTTTCTGCAGCTGGAATGGTTCGCAGTTACCTTCCAGTTGGCACTCCTGATTACATAGCCCCAGAAGTACTGCTTTCCATGGAAGGACGCAAAAATTCTAATTCATATGGGGTGAGTATTGAAGTCAGTTAAAAACAAACAATACACAATTATTTATGCATCATTAAACTGTAAGGTTAGTAAAATATATTATTTTTATTATGGTGCCAAATTGATATTGTATTGATATCACAAAAAATACTATTAAAAAATCTAATGTTCAGGCATTCTGACTTGCAATGTTGCCTTTGTAAATTTTCCTTTTATTTAAGAAGTAAAACTTTAGCAATTGATTTTAATAAATATTTGAACATTATTATTTAAAGCAAGAATCAAATCTTAAAAGGTAAATGAAATATGACAATTTGCTCTTCTGTTATAGATTGAATGTGACTATTGGTCGTTAGGTATTGTAGCATATGAAATGGTTGTCGGAAAGACGCCATTTTCAGAAGAAGATGTTGTCAACAAATATGGCAACATAATGAACCATCAAGGGAGAGTGGAGATACCATTGGAAACTGAGGCGTCGCCCCAGTTAAGAGAGCTCGTTTCTGGGTTGTTACAGGACGTGTCAACTCGTCTTGGCCACGAACAACTACTCAAGCATAGTTTCTTCTACTCAATAGATTGGGGCAAGCTCAGGGAAAGTATGTACTAATGAACAATAATATATTTATTTGGAAAGTAGAATTTAATTTTGTAATAAAATATAGTCTGCTTAATCATTTCTTGTGTATCAAACAAATTACTTTGTTTATGTGTGTTCATTTATTTTGTGTCCGTTTGAATTGCATATATTCACCCTTTTTTCAGCCAGTAGTTGTCCAGGTTTTGCTATGGTAGAAACTTTCTCTCTATTCCAATAAAAAAGATAACAAACTGCCTCTAAAAATGTAGAATCTCATTCTATTTTACCTATAAAATCTTTGCTTTTCCAGCCTTGGTAACATGGATACCAAGCTTTTTCTACGTATTCACTGAATAATAAAATATGCAATATTTATTCAAATTTCTCTAAGTATTGTGTATTTTCACATTTTTTTCTTGCTATATTAACCTTGGAGTAGGTAGTTTTCTTTTTCTAAGAACTTGGAAAGTTATCCCTAACTGTAAGTTATTGATTGCTATTATGCAATTATTAAAATCGTAAGTTTGTTTCATTTTCTCATCACATTTATGAATAATTGAAAATAATTAGTTTGTTGATGATTTCTTTCAGCCGTCCCTCCTTATATACCTTCTGTTATGGGAGAAGACGACACATCAAATTTTGTCGAGTTTGAGCCAGAAGCTCCAACCATTTCGATTGGAGATTTCAAAGTCAAGAAAGAATTCTCTGGACAGAACTTGCCATTTATTGGATTTTCTTATACCCATGAAATAGTATCGGAGGATAAGTAAGTAAAATAAGTTAACAAGTCCATTTCAATTTATGTGTCTTTATACTCTAAATTTCATTCTTGCTTTTTTTTAGACGTGATGCAGTTTCACCTCTAAGAAATGAGAGTTGTGATACTGCAGAAGTCTGTGTTAAAAATAAGGAGATTGATTTGCTTCGCCAGAAGCTGCATGAAGTAGAAAAGCACAATGGAGAACTGTAAGTACCTGTAGTTGTCCATATCATTCGTATTTTTAAAATATTTAGTGTAAACATGTGAAAACAGATTTTGTTTTTCATTCAACAACTATTAAAATGACAATGTGTGGAATTTTTTATATCCATTTTTATAGCATTTTCCTGAAAGAAGAAAATAATTTAATCTGCATAAAGCCAGTCTTGGTGGTTATAGAATATTAAAGTAATATTTAGTTTTGTAATGGGAAAGGTTATATGTATAATTTTTAAACTGTGATGTGTTTTGCAATGCCCTTCTTTTGCATGTACTTATTTTTAAAAGTAGTTTCATGTATGCCACTTGAATTTTCTAGGACTCGAAATGTTCCCATTTTAGAAGATCGATGCAAACGGCTAGAAGCCAATGTGTCGGAGCTGGAGTATCATTGTGAGAAAATTAGTGCAAGTAATGAGGTGAGGCATGGCTTGTTAAAATATTAACTGTTTTAGAAATTTGTGTTATAAATTGCATTGCTTAAGACCTAGGTTTCTTTAGGCTTTGAAAAGAACCGCTTGTCTGGAACGTGCAGAGTGGCAAGCCAACGAAAAGAAAGTTATCTCCCTCATCAGAGATACGAAAGCCAAATGGCAAAGGGAGCATGAAGAAAAAACTGCTGAACTGAGGCGTACCTTAGAGGTAATTTTCCGTTGTGATGGAAGAAGTATAGTTTTTCAAATATTCACACATCAATAGAATAATATAATTTCCTTTTAAAATTAAATTCTGCTGTGCTTGCAGGAAAAAGAGAAACTGTTGACAGATTTGTGCACACAAAATAATGTTTTAACAAGTCAAATACATCGTGCAAACGAGGAGCTGGAAGCAAAAGTTTCAGAGATTAAAGAGCTTCAGGCTGAAGTTGAAAAGAGTAGAAGCAATGTTGTGAAGGTAAAATGAATTAATTTGCTATCAGAGAAGTGTTTGACTTTTTGAATTGCAAAAATGTCTGAAGTTAGCGAGGACTAATATCAATTTATTTTGCTGTTTGTTTTCCTTTTGCAAAGAGTAAGAATTAACATTTTTGTTACACATTAAATGCAAGTTCCTTTTCAATTACATTCCTTCAATATTTATAGTTATTTAGTGTGGAAAGTTTGGGAGGGAACGTCTCATTCCAGGAACTTGCGATAGACCACTCTGTGGCAAATTATGCCGACTTGTTATTTTGTATTTTCATATGCAAAATATTCACGTTTGCAAGGGTATAGTTTGAGGCTTGGTATGGTAGCATTTTTTGAATCCATTTGTGATCGACAAAGCTTGTCCTCTCAGGTTTGCAAGCAGACAAGACACAGCGTTGTGGGTATGGAGTCCCGTTTGGAGAGAGTCTTGAATGACAATCAGCGCCAGCTCTCGGCCTTGCAGAACGAACTCTCTACAGAGAAGGATTTAAGGGCAGAAGTTGAAACCAAGTTCCGTGATGCAATTGAAGCTTGTGGCAGTCGGGAAAAGGAGGTAGGTTGCGTACAATTAAAACAATAAGTTTTTTAAATAAAGTTATTTCTCAGACTTCTCCTATTGCTCCAAGTATTGGCTTCGAAAGCACATTTTACACCTAAATGCATATTACATGAACCAAAAGTCTTAACTTCCTTATTGGTAAAAACTAAAATTTTGATTCTTGCAGCTTTCTGATGAAGTGGATAAAATAAAAACTTCAAATGAACAACTACTATACAAGTTGGATGTAGCTGCTCAGAAATGTTGCGAGCTCGAATCTAACGTCAAGTTCTGGAAAGAGAAATCTGAAGAAACTTCCGAGTTAAATAGCTTGAGGCAGAAACTGAAGATAGAGAAGTCAAAAGCAGATGACTTGTCTACAAAATTGAAGGTACTGTGAAGGAAAACTAAATAATTAGTTACTATATTTGACAGTTTGTAAATAACGCATAATACAACATCCTATGCATCAGAAAATATTTAATATAGACTTACATTAAATAGTATTTAGTACATGCTGTTCCGTTTCTAAATTTGAAACCATATTGGTTGTGATTTAAACTGACTAATCAAGACTAATCTTGATTCCAGCTTAAATCACAACCAATGATGAAAGTTGAGACATTAATGTTGCACAAGTAAATCGGCTGAAATAACCCAACAAAAAGTCTTGTACAAAATATCATTAAATATAGGTTTATACTTTTTTTTTATGAAATACAAACTGAAATCTAAACATTTATATAAATATTCCTGATAGTAATTTTCTTTTGTATATTTGCATTCACTCGCAAAATAAGGATTGATTTCCAACTTTTTAAAAATATTTATTCTATATCCTCTTACCTTTTCACTGATTTTTTTTTCAAATAAAATTTTAATTACAATTTATTTTTAATTTTGTTTTCCTGCAATTATTTGTCATGTTTTTTCCCTCAGTTTAAACATTAATATTCAACATTATATAGTTTATTGAACCTGTCAGGATTCAAGAACTTTTATTTCTATTCACGAACACCTGTATATCTGTTATGACATACTTAGTCTTCAGCATAGTTCAAAATTTCTGAACTTCTCCAATCTATCCTTCCACATTATACAAGCCATTATTTATATTAGACTTTGTGTAATATTTCTACCTAGACTTGTTGTATACGATTATTTTGTGTTTACAGCTTCAGGAAGACAATGTCAATTATTTATTAACTGTAGAAGAAGAGTTAACTTGTGAGCGTTCACATGTAGCCGAATTACAAAAGGAGTTACGTCTAGCAAATGAAGAGCGCATGAAACTGCAGCATGATCTGGGTGATGCCGTCGCTAGAGAAGGTAATGTCACTGTAATTGGATAGGTTTTTATAAACACTTCAAAGCACTTTTACTTAAAATGGAACATAAGATTAAAGAAAATAATGAGACTACCTTAAACAGACAAGTTTTTTATTACGTAAACCGACGTACCCTCTTCAAGTTTAACAATTCTGTGAAATCAAATGTTCTACACGAGACCATAGAAGCCAAAAAAATTATATAATGAAAAAACATAATAAAAGGCAGTAAGTCACTCGCCAATCTTCTAACTAATAGTTCACACACTGGCTATTTCTTCCGAGGGACAGCGAGGTTTATAGACATTGAACAAATGTTTGAATATCAGGTAAACTCCGATAAGATTATTATAGGATGTTAATAGTTGTATAGTTAAATATGTAAAATCAAAATTTTGTGATTATGACCTCACAGTGGTTGAAAACTTACAGGAATCAAATAATTAGTCAAGCCGTTTTTGGTTTTACTCGATCATAAAATTATCAAAGATCGAAGGTTTTCCCAGTGTATATTCTGAATAAACAATTCAATTTTAGGACAATGGCAGAGTATACCATCGAAATGTCGTGGCTTAAACTGCATTTAACCCGGGTGGAAACCCAAGAATTGTTTATTCAATCATAAAATTGTTAATATCAAATTAAAGTTAATATTTGTGAACATCAACAGTGATGTGAGAGTCGCAACGAAGGACACTAGGCCAACTTAAAATTCCTTGTTAGGTGTAGAAAAGTTGCGAGAGCTGTAATAGCTTCACACTGCAGAGACCAGGAGACAATTTCAAAGGGGAACAGATTGTGCAATTTCTCTTCACCTGATTAAAGTCACAAGTATTTCAGAAAATTTCTATTGTATTGAATTGTGTCTCTTTGTTAATCATCTCTCCACACCTTGTTCTGAAAAATTTCTGACTATGTAATAATTCACATTTCACATAACTCTATATTCTGTGTTTTACTAAATATTCTTGCATTATAAAATTTTAGAAGCTGTTTGTGAGAATCTTAATGTATTGGAGGATCTTGTGAAGAATTTACAAGAGGGATTGTTTAGACTCGAAGAGGAAAATGTGAAACTGAAAGAGAAATCCAAGGCGATAAATACAGTGTAAGCAAAAATTATTTTGGAATTTCACAATTTTATCTCTAGGGTGTAACGTAATATTGACAGTGCATTTTCAGGTTTCTTGGGTCTTTGCATGTAACAATGTTGCCTGCCCGTAAACATATATTGTTTTTGCTAATTATACTACAGTAGATGTCTCATTAGATTTATTTTCCCTGTTCTCTGTAGCTGTGTCTTGTCTTTTTTCATGTATAAGTTCTGATTTTGTTGTTGTTGCTTTTTTTTTTACTCCAAACACTGATCTTGTTCTTGCTGTTCATTTTATATCTGTATTGTTATCGGTATATCTGAAAAAACTATCGAATATTGAACCCGACTGAAATATTTATCCTTTTATGCAGTGAAAATGATCTCACCAAAGAATTGAAGCAGCAAAAGACAATTTTGGAATCGCAAGTTGAAAAACTTGAAGCCCAACTGGAGAAGTTGAGGGAGAGTTCCATTTTAGATCGGGACGCAGCTCGAAATGTCCAGAGTCAATTGTGGAAGGTATTTCTTTCTTTGATTCTAAGTTTCGAGTTTTTTCAGAGGTTTTATTTTGCCATTTCTTCCATTCCTAACAAATTAAATTTTATTCAGCTCGAAAAGGAGATGGCCGATTTGAAGATAGACCTCCGCATCGCTCGACGAGAAGCCAAAGCCGCCGAAAGTGCCGTCAAAGTGTTGGAAGAGGAGAAGAAGAAGATAAGTGAACAGCTCCTGGCTGAAAACTCTGAGCATGCTTCTATTTTGAGGGAGATGACCGAGAAGAGCGACTCTTTGAGGGAGCAGCTGTCCAAGTGTCAAGACAATCTTCAGAACTTGAGAGTGGATGGGGAGGTACAATACATTTTTTGTTCACTGGAAAGTTATTTACTTTTAGAAATGCAATCGTGCCTTCCTACTAGCTGCTATATTGTGCATTATTTTTCTATTAGATAGATTATGCTATTATAAATATTAATAAAAGGAAAATTGAAACTGTTGTATAAAATTTTCTCGGCATATCATTTGGGTGGTATCGATGAAGTGCCACTATGTTGCTGTCTTCAGGTGAAGGAGAACCCTTCGATCATTAAATTTAAACTAATCTAACAAGAATATAATCCTGAATCTAAAGTTTAGGATCCGGTCATTCAAGTAATAGCCAATGAAATGTCACATTTAATATGATGAGTAATTTTCTCATACATCGGTTCCATGCGAGGTCTCATAATTGTTTTTTCTTTCTCCATTCCTGTACTGTTTTAGGAAATGCGCCTATTATTATTTTTCAAACAAATTTCAGTATATATAGTTTTTTCTGTCTGTGATAAATTGAATTTATACAGTTAAAAACTGATTTAAAGGTAAGCATGAGAGTTTTATAAAATAAATTAAAATTAATGATATAACTTGATAAGGAAAGAAGTTGCTATGAATCAGCTTCACACAGAAATTTTTATACATTTCGAATTTCATGCAAAGGAAAAGCAAACTTCAAAATCCCAAATGCTTCTTTCTGTTGATCCAGTATTTATTTATAACAACCCGTTGAGGACCTAGCCTGCAAGTGTGTAAGAAGGCCACAATGTTTATATTTTCTAGTCTTCTTTATTTCACATGAACCCCCCGAGACAACTCGAGTCTCCTCACCAACTTACTCCATTCGATTACCATTACTGGTCAGACATATGTAAGTAAAGTAGGATTTACTTTCAACAGAAATACCAGCTTCGAATCAGGGAATTGACGAAAGACTCGGATTTACTTCGTACCGCGTTGAAAAAGAGCCAGAATGAAGAAACGTCCCAAGCTCTACAAATCAAGCAGCTCCAAGAAGCAAGTTCAAGACTGCAATACGATTTAACATTGTCCACACAGGAAAATGAGAAAATATCTAGTTCCCTGAAAGACGAGATAAGTAGGTCGAGGACACTCCAAGAAGTAAGTAATATTTTACCCAGTGTCTTAACCTTTTATGTTATGTCATAACCATAAATTTAGTTTGAAGAATTTATATTTGTGTTCTGGTAGCTGCAATAAAGGTTAGTAATTTATTCTGGAACGTTTGCTATTAATTAATAATTGCTTGCAATTGTGAAATTATTTTATACAACCTATCTGTGTGAGTAGAATTTTTCGTTCACAACTTTATAGTTTGTTAACTTCTATTGACTTTGCTTTCATACAATTCTTAGTTTGTTTTCTTGACACGACTCCTATATGTTTCATACCGATTTATATTATTTCTGTACCTTTCTGAAGAAGTAAATGATTTGTTTGTCTAAATGTAATTAATTTATTCTCTCAGAATTACGAACATCTGAAAGATGCTTGCGTAACTTTGGATGAACAGCTTGAAGAATTTGCTCAAATCATCAAAGCAAACAAGGAAACGGAAGGTTTATTAAAAACAGAAAAGTAAGTTTTCATTTTTTTTTGTAACTTGTTGGAATTGGATACTCCTTGTCCAGCAAACTTTTTGCTCAACATTATATAAACTATTCACATAAATACTAAACAGTAACAAGTCAGAGTTTCATTTATATTATTGAACACGCATTTTTCAACGTTTTGTCCATAATTTTGGGATGTCTTCTGCTAAAATCAAATTCCTCCTGAAGTTAACCACAAGCTCTGGACTTGGTCCAGGAAGCAGAATTTTCCGTTTTTACATCTAATGTTTAGTTCATGTGTATTTGCAACCATTCAAAATTATACTTCAGAAGAAATTTATTTGTGAATCATTTGTTGAATAATATAAAATGTGACTTATTAGCTGGTTGACATTTATTTTACAAGTTTCACATTATTTTAAATATCAAGGCATATTAACCATAAAAATAATAATTCTTTGTAAAATCATAACTGTAAGTGAAATTCTGTATTGTTACTCATTGGTTACCACTGTACACAATTTTTACCGCTCTTATTTTCAGATGTCAACTCCAGAAAGATTTGGATTCTCGACAACAAGAACTTCAGGCTGTACGCATCACGCTAAACGAAGAAAAGTCTCACCGAATAAAAGCGGAGAAGAAGTGTGAAATGGTAGAGAGTGAACTTCAGTCCCAGAAAGAAACAAATTCCATGTTGGAAAGTCAAGTTGCAGAGTACAAGGAACTGGCAAAGAATTTGACTGACCAAGTATGTAAAATATATATATCAGAAGAAAGACAAGAATGGAAAAATGTTGACTGGACCAGAGACTTTAACTGAGGACCTCCAGATCCAGCCGGATATTTGGCTGGATATCGGGAGAGTCCGGTCGAAATTTTTCTATTCTTGTCTTGCTTCTAAAATTAGCTATATGCTTTACTCAGCTTCATCTGAAGCATATTCACTTCCTTATCATAAAAGTTTAATAATCATCATCAGAATAAATGTGGTTCAAAAAATTGACTTTAATGAAAAATTATGCAATGTCTTCAGATTCTTAAATTTAAACTATTATATTAATATTTTTGACACAGACATTTGTTATTTTAATTTTGAAAAGGTAGCCGAATTGTCCGAGGAAAGTGGCCAAGTAGAACTTCAACTCAAGACTGCGAAAAGGAAAATCGATGCGCTGCTGGAAGAGAACAATTTGCTGAGGGAAGAAGTTAGCCAGAGGTTGACTCAGATCCATGGCATGCGTGAATCCATTTACCAGATGGACAAAGACTTGGAAGAAGCCGCTGTGAGGATGAAAGACTCGGACAACAGGTAATAATTTTGATGAGTTGTAATTGTGTAGGCAATGCAGAATAAAGTTGCAGGCAGCACAAAATTTACCTTACAAGATGTTGTGTCACTTTGATAAATACAAATTGTAAGTGAACGAAGGCTTTCCAGGTGTAAGTTGATGAAGAAATAGTTCTCAGGTTTCCACTGGAGTACAGCTGCGTTTAAAATGCGACATTTCGACGACCTCGTGCTCTGTCATCATCTTCAGGCTGATTAAAATTGTTATTTCTTCCTGATGATTTCTTAAATCAAAATGTACAAAGTTTGAAACTGAAGTAGGAATTTAAAAAACAAATAAAAGGCAGGTTATCCAGTCACTTCAGAGACACTGAAAATAAGGAAATTTGATTTCAAGGAAGCGCTATAATTATATTAGCATTGAAGTTCTCCTTGACCAGAATTATCCCATGATGATCATTACAAATAGATTTCTTTGCCTATTCTTAAACTTGTTACTGACCAAGTGTACTAGTATTATCTGTTGAATCAAAGCATCCTGATAGAAAATTAGGGTTATAATAAATAAAAAAGATGGCCAATAAGTCAGCATGTAATTTTATTACTATTTAATTAATAATAATGCGAGATTTCGTCTCCCTTTCGTGACTTATTGACAGTATTTTTATTTATTGTAAATCTATAGTCAGAAAACTGTCTTTGAAAATTAGAATTTCTTAAGCTCAAATATCAACTAAGGGCATGCAACATTTAAAATTGAACAGAAAATCAGCTAGGCTGGTACTTTCCCTTCTCTTACATGGAATTGCAAATTGTTTTTTTCCGGTCTACTTATGCAAGGCTTTATGTTTGTGTAGTTCTCTTTCCATTGTAAAACATTTATTTTTGGTTTATAAACAACACTATGCTTAAATGAAAAAACACAAGACAATGATCTAGCTACAGACACTGACTGAAACAGATTGGCTTTGCAAGGGACGGAAGGACACTTAACTTGAGTGTCATTGTTTGTGAAGAAGACAATAAAGGAAATACCATAAAAACTGTAGTGAACAATGCTGTTTGTCAGAGCACTCTCATTAAAAATTATTGAGGATCCTTGAATATAGCGAGCACATCCATTGATTTCTGAATGTTTTTTTTTTTTTACAAATAATAATAGCTTGGTTATTAATTGTAACTCAGTACTTCCTTTTTCTTTTGTATTCTTACCTATTCCTTCAAAGTTTATGTATATATACTAGACTGACAATATTTGGCAAGTGGGCATCATGGCCGAGGCGACGCGTATACAGCGAGGACTCTGTAATGATCCGGGTTTGAGTCTCTGCGATGCCAAATATTTTCAGTCTTTCTTTCTTCTTCTATTCCTCTCTACGCTGAACGCTGAACACTGTCTATGCCAAGCATGTGACTTGAAGTGAATTTCCCAACTTTCTCCCACATTTTCTATTCTTAAATCCTATCCAAATATACAATGTGTGTTATGATATCACATTGCAATATATATAGTCGGCTACCCAATCACTGGAAACGTCTTACTAACTTTCTGATGAAGGGGGCGGTGCCTCCGAAAATTCAAGTGCTCTAAACCTCGCAAGGTTTCTACGATCTATGAACCTCAGGTAAGTCACCTTCTTTCTATCTCTCTGTCCTTTCCCCATTAATTAACATGGCAATGTCATTTCCTGACTCATATATATATTTTTTTCATTTTGTACTGACTTTAAAATGTCTTTATACAATTCTTCCTATTTTTCCAAAATTGATGTAACAAATTTTTTTTCAGAATCGCAGAGCTTCATGCTAAACTTGAAGAAATCCAAGTGTCTTTCAAGTATGAGGAACTTAAGGCAGAATCTAAAATGAAGCAACAAGAGAAACTTATTTTCTTTTTACAGAGCAACATGGAAAAGACTTCAAAAAAGAAAAAGGTATATTGTTGGAATGTAAACACCCAACGCATTTCAGTAATGAAATTTCCGAGATTCAAATAACAACAGAAGAGTTGCCTATTAACTTGTGTGCTTTTCTATTTGATGATGAGTAGCAACTTTTACAATCCGAACTGTTTACCCAGCGTTGTTCTAGCTGAAGAAATTGTCAAGAAACTGTTATTTTAATCAAATGTGCAGTTTGGTTTCGAGTACAGATCTAAAATTATAATTTGTCGTTCACGTTTCATTTATTTATACAGACATTTTGTCCGCAGACTTTTACTGATAAGTTATTTGGAGGTAACAACCACAAGCAGAAGGAGAACGTTCCACCGGTGGCGTTGACAAGGGAATTGGAGGAACTGCGATCTCAAGTGAGATCTTTGACGAGCCAACTTGCCGTATCAAAAAGTGAGGATTTATAAATATTAGAATTACATCTCGAGAGTGTAAACTTTAATTATGTCATTTAGGTTATAAGTTTTCATAAACGTCATACACTCCTACTTGATCTTCAATTGCAGCATTTCTACTTCCTTTAAGCTGTCATAAACTTTAAGGGAATATTTTGCTCTAAAAACCTGAAACCAGAAGAACACAAATTTGTCACAGTCTTCGGTAAATTAAAACAATAGAAATTGTTTATCTTTTCTCAAAGATGTGATTAATTTCACTGAGATAGTTGGACCAATTGAGTGCAAAATGAAAAAAAAAATGTTTGAATCGTGTAAGGATTTTAATTCATTTCTCAACACCTGATCTATTTAAGTTTTTGGCACCTGTCGGGCTACTTTCCTTGTTCATTCTCATATTTCAAAGCTTTTAAGGCATTTTTCTCGCCCTTCATTACCATATATATGCATCAGGAAATGACATTGTCACGGTAATTAAAACAATTAATAAGGAAAGGGTTCAGAGATGGTAGGCACCTTGTAAGGCTTGAAGTTATTTAAATTTTTGGAGGCACCGCCCCCTTCATCAGAAGGTTAGTGTCACTGCCTCACAACCCACAGTTCTCTGGTTTGAATCCTGGCACGGGGCGCAGATGTTTGTGTTGTCATGGTCACGGAACGTGGAATTAAGACTATTGGAAAATCCATATGCTGACCACATTTCACTCAAAATTCGGAATGTGTCAGTCTGCAGTTGACCTGGTAGTTCAAGGCCCCTGAGTGAGCTGCGCTGTCAAGGAAGGAGGAGAAGAGTCGCAGTTCAAATTATTAAAATTTTTGCTGATGAACCTACACACTGAATCCAAGTACAAACTGTAAAAATTTCATCAAAATTGGAAATGGTTGCTCGGGGATCGGTTCTGAAAACTAAGCCACATGACATGGAACGACCCATTTCCTATTTTTGAAGTGAAAAAAAAATCAATGAAGGAGTAAAAAAACTATTAATTTTATTTTTTCATGTGGTAGTATATATCTTTATAAATAATAATTATAAAAAACTTTTGTCGTTATCCTTTTCCCTCACGATGATATTCCGCTTTGCGTCGATAGTCATATTTCATTTTAAAAAATTCATTTCACCACTTCAGAATTTTTTTCAGACCACTTACAGATAGTTTATAGTTACAATAATTTTTGTCTGGCTTCCTTTCCTATTGAAGTATTCCCATAAAAAATTTCATCAACATTGGTTGGTAAATAAGGAAGATATAATGTATTTTCTATGGGAGAACAAATTTCATTTCATCCGCCGATCGAAAAAAAAAACACGCGATTTCAAAAACTTTAGCAGGCTGTAAAACAAAAACCATTTGTGATAGAGCAGAAATATTTCATATCATTCCTTATATCCATGAAAGGAACAAACATGCCAAGTTTCATTAAAATCTGAGACCATGGGTGACGAATCGTATTTTTTTGGGTTGATTTGAAATGGAATGACCCTTATATTTTTCTGTGGTGTACCTGCTTCGGCACTCTTGTGTCAACTACATACACTTTGTTTGATTATGTATATTATTTTTCTACATTATAGTGTATTGATAATTTCATAGCTGTGATAATTTTGTATATGAAATGTTTCTGAACATACAGTTTCTCGTTTTGTAGGAAATGAAGTACCTTTCAAAGATCCCGCCGCCGCCACTCAAACGAAGAACGTGTTGTCTCAGTTGACCCAGTCGCCAACATCTCAGTACAATTCTCTCGGGAGACGAGCTTCTGCTCCACGAATGCACCACAATATCCCACACAGGTAATTGCTGATATGTCTGCTATGATGTTTACGTAGTAGTAGCGGCAGCAATGTAACTAGATTGGTGCTGTCGATGGAAAACTCTTTGTGACTATGATGAAGTAAATTATTTACCAAAAAAGTACTAACTTTAAACATGCGATTCTTACACCTATATAATTAGCGCTTTGGCTAATATGCCAATTTTCCTTTGAACTTATCCCTGAATTTATTTTATGTGGCAGTTTAATGGGGAAAATTGGTAATGGAGTGATTAGGACTTCCATATCGTAATTTGCTTGAATTATTTCGAGAAAGTTTAATAAGAAATATCAAACCAGCGTTAGTTTACAGAAATTTGAACACTGTTATGAGTACTGCAGTTTTGGTCACATTGACTCTGCTCTGTACTTTAAAGTGGGAAAAAGAGAAACCTTATATAAACGCTGGAGAAAATTGAAGTCGATGGTAGGTCATAACGTGTATATTTTGTCGTAAGACGTTGTTGTTATAACCATTTTCATAGCCTAATCATATTATTAGTATCCACCACCACTGTCCTGTACCTAAATAAATTAGAGACCCAAACTCAAAATGTCGCTTATGTCCGCCTTTCATTTTCCAGAATTGAAACCAAGCACTGCATGCAGCTCGTCAAGTGCTTTGTCTGCACTGAAATCATTCCTGTCGGAAGGCAAGTTTCAGTGTGTCTCGAATGCAACTTGACAGCACATCCGAAGGTATGTATAAAATCGCTGAAAAAGAAAGTGATGAACGTGTGTGGGAGACATCTTTGTTATAGTGTGCCACTGTTGAGATATTCCATTAGCTATCACTTCTTTTCTTAGACGTGGTCAGTTGTAAACAAATTTGCACACAGTGCTACGAGTCATCAGCAAAAACATTCTGATCAAAGTCTTTTAATTCTGGGAATAAATAATTTGCTATGTGTCTGTTAATGTCAGATTTTTTTAGTTTGTTTCAAATACAATACCTCAGGTTTCAACCCTGATCAAAGTTTGTTTGCAGGAAGCTTCGCCATCGTCCTCGGGTAGACTGTCTGCTTTGATCTGGGTTGAAACCCGAGAATTGTATTTGAAACAAATTCACCGGGAAAGCCTTTGCTCTTTAATATTTTTTTTTGTTTATTATACATCTGTTGCTTAAGCAAAAATTACATATTAAATTTCCAAACATGCTGCATAGCAGATTTTTGTTACCTGTTGTTATCCTCTGATATTAACGATCAAGTTACATTTATTAGCCGCTCCAGGTTGAATTATTGATGAAAAATATCTCCGGAAAAGTATTGATAACCTTTCATTCAACATTTTTAGATTGTTTTTCTTAACTTCATTTGGAGTACAACTCAAGCTTTGTATTGTAATTTATTTTTTTTATTTTGATAGTATTAACTTATAGAAATGTTTTGAATCATTTAAGTAACTAGTAGAGACCCTAATGATTTTTGCAATTGTAAGTAATGAATGAATGCAATTTGAATCTATTACGCAGTGCTCCCTTGTTCTTCCGAAGACCTGTGGGCTACCTGTGGGTTTCGCACATCAGTTTTCTAAAACACTTCAGCAGTCTTCAGCTGACAGCTGCTCTGAAGTGGAAGAATGCGCCACAGAGAACGTGGAAGGATTTGTGAAGCTGTTACAGTGAGTACTTTCTAATGCAGTGTACTTTTGTGTAATAACTGAGGCGTTGTGTTTACTTCTTCACGTTTGTGGTGCGTCAGTAGTTGCTATAAGGAACTTAAATGAGTGTCTTTGATTAAATTTAATTTACTGATACTCGGAGCTTTATTTTCTTGTGATATATAATGGATATAAATTTGTGTGGAACCTTGGTTTAAACTGTAAAATCATTATTGGAACCAAGAATTGTAACTATTTCTCTCTGCTCACCGTTATTTTGAATCCGCATATTGTTGACTCAATTTTGAATTATGTTTATATCATAAAGCTTCCTTATAAACAGATATTTTTTTAAATTATATTTATAGTCGCATCAACAAAGTATTCATTAGCAACTTATACAAAATTACGATTACCAATACATTTTGATCTTCAAATTAACAATTTTATACAATTTAACTTGATATTTATGTTATCAGTTTAAAGATTGTACAATTCAGTTTTCTAAGACCTTTAGTATATTATCAAAACAGATCTTTGTATGCTACAATAAAATTGTATACTATACACAATTCTTTCCGCCGTTTTCAGTAACGGCTCCTGGAAAAGCAAGTTCATACGTTTATCTGAGTCTGCGATTCTGATTTTCAATGAGAAACCGAACGCGGAAAATAACATACCTGACGACAGGTTTGAGGTTTGTCCGCCTGGGGGAATCTCCAAAATAGTTCAGCCTGTTTCGCCTGCGGAATTGCAGTCGACTGCAACATGTGACATACCCTTTATTCTTAAGGTAAGATGAGTGATATATTTGCACGCCAATATACAATCACAAAATTTATGTTAGCAATTTTTGGGTTATCTTATGACACTTAAATTGTAGTACTGTTGTTTAATGTCTATTTTTTTTTCCTGCCCATACTCGTGATGATCTAAGTTGTTCAGTTCTTTATTCACATATTGCCATCGGTTCTTTTTCAAGTTGGAGGTGAAACCTAGACGTACTTGTTGGCCTTCGAGCTCACTTTACATCATGGCACCTGGTGAAAAGGAGAAACAATGCTGGGTTCAAAGTTTGCAGACCATTATCAACTCCAACCTGCCTGGCAGGCAGGCAACCGTTGTTCTGTCTTCACATAAAACTGACAACTTGGAATTTAACTGTTGTATATCCTTGTCGGACAAGGTGAGTGAGGAAGGGAAATTTATTTGAAACCGTTGAACATTGGCAACTTGTTGACAACACCTGAACTTTATCATAAAATTTCACTTTTTAAAATATTAAAAGAATCTCAAAATGAAAGTAAAAAGTATTTTGTCTTACATTCTATACAGTAAATTAAGTTGTATTGCTTCTTCTTAAACTAAAAACTAATTACACGACAACATTTGCAAGTTTTTTTTCCCCCTCTGTATAGACTGCCAAATTATAAGGTTTTATTTTAATTTTTCATTTCATGTAAGGACACTCATTATTGTGAGATGTTCACTTACTGTAATTTATTTTCTGAAATAATCGCCCATTGGTATCAACTGATTTTAAATTTTCTGCTTTAAGAAAATGAAACTTTATTAATTAGATAAGCTGAACAACCATTTTAATAGTCAATTTATCGCCAAGTTTCCGCATGTTTGTATAGTCTCATCACCTTGCCTGATGAATATTATTTGCTATGTTACTTATTGAACAGAATATATTCTGAATTTCTCCTCCGTAACATAAAACTCGTTGATGTGAATTCTTTTACTAATTTTATTTGGCTTAAGTAAATTGTAATAATAAATCAGGCCACCGGAAGTCATGTAAATAATTCTTTAAGTGAAGGGATCAAATCATTAAAATTTGCAAAATTATATAAAAATATCAAACTTGAGACATTTTTTTGCGTTTTAGGTCACATGGTTTTTTGGCGTTCTTGCGTGACCTAACAGCCCAAAAAAAACAACATAAATATGGCCCGAAAAACAATCAGTAGCTTTATATTAGAAATATTGAAAAACAGTAATATTTTTAGTCACGAGAGAATAAACAATATAATATTTCAAATAAAATTATAAAACATTTTCTTCCTCTTCTGGAAAAATAATCAGAAAAGAATAGTAAATTGTAAAACAATTGTAATATTAAAAAACAAATTTTTATCATTATTTTATTTTATTAAAAAATGTTGCCAATCATAAAGTAATTGCATACTTATTTTTTTTCTCCATAATTTAAATTCCGACTCAACAATTGGAGCAGATAATATTTGTAGCAAACGAGATGAGAGTACTAAAGTGTCGAATTGTTGTTCTCGATTAATAAAACATTTTTTGAATTATAATCTAGTCCGTTAAAATGGCCACCCAACTAAACCTTGTTCTAAAAATATATATAGGTATACATCATTCTTTGGTTATGAGTGAACTTTCCCTTTTCCAGGTTTTACTCCTTGGTGCAAACAACGGACTTCATTCAGTTAACCTGAAGGGAACCAATAATGGGCCAGTTCACATTAAAGGAGTGACTCATGTTTATCAAATGGAAATTCTGCCAGATCTGAAAGTTGTGATAATGATTTGTGGTACGTTGTCATTTCTTGAGACTGTTGTTGAATATCCATTTCTCTTTTCTTTTCTCCAAAGTGTGGATATGTCGAACGCTCGTCCTACCAGGTCCTGTACTATTCCTTCAGTCTTGTCAAGTAGCAAACAGGAGCAGTCCACTTAGTTCCCACAACCTGGTCTCTCTAACGATTGTACAATATCAATATGGATACTTGGATAATATCACTTTTGATTAAATAATGCTAAAATTATTATAAAAATTGCATCCCACATACAAGTTGTTAAATAAGGTGAAATTAAGCGTTGGCTTATCATTTGGTTTCAGGGGAACACCGATCTTTGATGCTGTGCAACTTGCCGCAGTTGGTGTCGAGCGCTCAGTCTCATGAATGCTCGGTCCCAGCCATCGCCGCAACCAACATTATGACAGCCAACGAACCCAGTCATGTGTTTGCGACTGGCGTTACCAAAGCGTCGAGAACCATGCTGTGCGTTGGGACGACATCTAAATTTAAGTATGTTTTGTCCGTCAATATGTTTTCGGGTGGCATTTATTCCCCGAAACTTGAAGCGTAAATCTTGTATCTAACTTACTATAATGATTCACCAAAAATGGGGAATAAATCACACACACAGTGCAAAAGAAAAGCTCTTAATAAAGTTTCTATGTATGTTTGTATTATAACGTTTAAGATGCCTTACCAATCTCTGTCTTCGTTTTCACGCGACATGAAGCTCCCTGGTTATAATCAGGGATTGGTGACCTATTTAGAGCAGTTGTCTGTCCACTTTCAAATGATATATATATTTAGGCAGTCTTCATTCAGTCCAAAAGAAAAATAGATTTTATCAGTAGCCACAATTTGTTTTTATAGTTTGCTGCTTTGGATTATGTAACAGGAACCACAAGTATGTCACAGAAAATGTCTATACTTGTAATCAAGTAATGGCCGATCCAAATCAATAAATTTCATGTTAAAAGAATGCTGACGACATTGATATGTTTTTATTTTTACCCAAGTTCGGACTGTATTCAGAAAGTAGGAAACGGGTATTCATTAATTTTTTAGACGATCAGTTATTTTTTAATGGACATTTTGTGAACGCTGCTGCTTCTTTGATATCAGAGATATTTTATTCTAACAAGATGTTCTGAAAGAGATTGAAATGTGCAACATTACACGTGAACATTTTTTCATTACAAATGCCTGAAACAGATGTATGAATGTAAATTTTTTAAAATTCAAAATCTGCATTTTTAGAGTTGAAATTTATTTAAGAGAAACAACTGAGAACCATTCCTTTTTCCTGCATAGAAGCTATATTAGTACACTACTTCCTGAACTAGTTTTTGACCTCAAAACTACACCCATTTTTTCCATGTAGATCCTAAAACATTGAATTTTTTTTTCTGAAATAATCTATTTTTAACTTCAAATCTCTCTGGCGGAGGACACGTAAAAAAAAATCCCCAAATTGTCTCAAAACATTCTATAATTATGTTGTAACGAGTGCTTAAAATTTCATTGTTATTGCTGTGCTACGCAGTCCTAAGACTGGTCTGATGCAACCCTCTATGCTAACCTATCTTTTTCATTTCCGCATACCTAGCACATCCCACATCCTCCCTAATCTGCTTTGGTATTCCATCCTTCTCTTTATTTCCCTCTAATGATAATTTTACAAGACCCTCGTGTCTTAAAATTTGGCCTATTAATCTATCCCTTCAACGTCCACCATATTGTTCACTCTTCCCATATTCCGTTAAGAACCTCTTGGTTAGTATCTCATCTCATTCTCCTATAGCACCACACTTCCTTGCCTGTGCTATCCTACTCTAGTTATTACTCTTCCCAAGTAGCAGAATTCCTTAACTTCCTTCAAAATATTCCTTCCCAATCTAACAACCTTTTTTATTTCACTGTTTCCCATACTACACTTAGGTACCATGGTTTTCCCTCTATTAATTCTCATATTGAACTCTTTCTCCAGGACCCACGTTCATGCCATTTATTACGGTTTCCAAGTCTTCTTCAGACTCTCCTAATACTTCAATATCGTTGGCGAAGCTAGGGTTTCTATTTTTTCTCCTTGCAGTATGATTCCTTTTCCATCTTCAGTTTTAACTTTCTTCATCGCCTGTTCTATATATAAGTTAAAGAGCATGGGAAGACAGACTGCTGCATCCTTGTCTTACTCCTTTCTTGATTACGGCTTTCTTTTCTTGATCTTCTATTCTAATTACTGCTGCCTGTCTTTTGTAGAGGTTATGTACAAGCCTCCTTTCTCGATATTTTATTCCAGTGCTCTTCAAAATCCTAAATAGTGTTGTTCCAGTTCACATTTTCAAACGCTGTTTTCTAAAACTACAAATGCCATGAACTTAGGCAGATTTTTTTTTCTGAATGTCTTCTAAAATTAGCCACAAATTCAATATTGCTTCTCTTGTCCCTACATTCTTCCTAAAGTCAAATTGACCTTCTCCTGACTCGCATTCTATTTGACGTTAATATTTTACACGCACGAGATACTAATAATTTCATTACTCTGCAGCATAATTAATTTTTGGGTTATAAACTGTTTAACACAATGACTGCTGGAGTCAATGTGTAATCACCCGCCCAACACATTCTCGTAATCCGCAGTCAACTTGTTAAAATTGCATATCGATTAACAGATGTTTTTTTTTTAAATTAAATTTAACGACCAATTTGCAGACAAACCTAGTTTTTCATCCCCATCTCCTTCATTTTACCTTCACATCTAGAGACTTTGTAGGTATATTTCCTAACGATTTTTGCTCAAAGAAATGGTACAAAATAACTGTAAAATATAATGCTTTGTATGACTCTTTTCTTCAGAGTATTGTTACATTATATTTTTTTAAATTTTGTTGTACAATATTTTTTTGTAGGAGTTGAATTAAAACTTGGCTTGTCTGTTCATTGATTTTTTCAGTTTACTATAATATGTTTTTAAGTTGTTAAACCTTTCCTCTTGTTTTTCACATAAGTTAGTAATTTACATGTTCAATTAGCAGTTGCTAATACTTGTTCATGAATGAACGATGTAATAAATGGCACTTTCCATGTTGTTTCAGAGTCTTTCGATGGACCGCCGGCCAAATGTGCTTCATTCCTGTCAAGGAAGTATCCATTTCAGCTCCTTGCAGTTGCATTCATTTCTCAAACCATTCTGTGATATTTGGCAGCGACAAGTTTTATGAAATGGACTTGGGAGATCTGTCAGTTGAAGGTAATGAATGATTCTTTCCAAGACTTCTTAGATTTGAGCTTTCTTAATTCTGTTTTCGTTGTAACGTACATAAATTTCTTCGATGTTACATTCGAATTCATATTTGTGACGTTTGTCGACATTCAAAACTAGGAAGTTTATAATCCAATGTGTATAGAGTAGGAAAACCTGGAGACTCTGCTTCAGACACGCTGAATGTTAAAAATCATTTGTCACAGTCTGTAACTTTAACTGGCCCTTCAGTGCTTAACATTTTACTGCAATTTATATATATCATAAACGCATGCCTAACTGTAAGTATTTATTCACAGAATTTTTGGACCCTTCAGATTCCTCACTGTCACACATTCTCTTTGGGGTGAGAAGATTAAACAGCTTCCCCATCGACATCCTGGATGTCGGGACGCAGTCTGAACCGGAATTTTTGTTGTGCTTCAATGAGATTGGCGTTTTTGTCAACAAATTCGGTCAGAGAAGTCGCGAGGACGACGTGAAGTGGAGCCACTTGCCGCTAGCCTTCGGTAGGTCTAATTCCACACAATTTTCATCCTAAAATGGGTGTTATTTAGCTATTTATTTATTCAACATTCATTTAAAATACTCCTTGAAGAGACTGGTAAATTATTACTTACTTCAAGCCTAAATAATTGTTAAACGATGTCTTGGTAATAAAAGGTTTTACAACTAACTAATCAACATTCATTTTTACATATGGTTGGCGTTTGAATCTCTTGTCTGGATAAAACCCAGGGCAAGTAAAACGAAAAGTGAATCAAGATGGAACATTCGAAATTTCCTGCAGTTTTTCTGTTATATTCCATCCTAGTGGTTCTGTTATTTTGTGAATGTACTATTGTGGGCATTTGCTATTTCAGCGGCGCTTGTAAATCCGTAAAAGGAAAGAAAAGAGGGGATAATTGTTGAATTTTTTAACTAGTGGAAAAAGGAAATTAGATTTTTAAACAGCTTGATGAACTTGGAAAATATAGAATGATGTTGGAAGTGAGCAGAAAACCCCCAAGTCCGACACCGGCAATAGCTTGGAACATTTTCACGAAATTTCTTGGAACACAACATCCATTTGTTCAGTACTTTGTATCAAATTTCCAGTTTTGTACCAATCTGACAAGTTGTTTGATTTACCGCTTGCAAAAAAAAAACCCCTGTCATATTCAGAAAATCATGTGTACCAAAGTTGATGTGGCTGTGCAAAGTTACTGCTTTGGTATGCCACTTTTTATAGTTTTGGGCCATGATTCCGTTAAATAATAAGTTGTTCTCCTCTTCTTTTCAGCTTTCCGCAGGCCGTACCTTTTCACATTTTTCTTTTCCTCGCTGGCTGTCATAAAACTTACGTACGACTCCTTCAGGAAATCTAAAGACGACACAGACTCGTCATCTGCTGCTAATTTGCCGGACCAGAAATTGTTAGAGTTCAACAACCTCAGGTATTTGGGTAAGTAACGTCTTGGTCTCTTGATAATTTATTGAGAATGTAATTTAGCAGAAAATATTTTTGTTTCATTCTCCTCCCTCTACTTCATACCATTATCGCTAATGGTCAAAACTCATGTGCTGCCTCGACAAAGCTTACTGCATGAGATGTGGTTAAATAGTTACTTTTCCCCCTTATATCCTCTTTGAAACATATTAATTTAAGGTTTCATTTCTGTTACTGATGTTCACAATTATTGTAATCAATCTTCAACACCATCTTCATTTTTTGAAATGTTGAAAAAAATTAACTTTGCAATGTCTCCCTATAATATTTCAGGGCTTTCAAATAAAAGCGACGCAGTGTACCTGAGTTGGATAGCGAAGAATGGATTGGAGGTTTTGCACCTGGAAGGGTCGGCAGTCTTCTGCAGCAGTATGGAAGCCTGTTCGAGCATGAGCTCCTTGTCTGAAAGGTACAAATATTCTGCACACACTTTCTGGTGTTTAATTGATTATTTATGTAATTTCTTAGTGACCGGATACTTTGCCGTTGTAGTTGCTGCAGGAATTGTTCTTGGGGTTTCCACTCGCGGTACGGCTGCGATTAAGACGCGACATTTCGAAGACCACGTGATCTTTCACCGTCTTTGCCATCTTCTGTGGTGACGGTGACTGCAGCGCACGTGGTAATCGAAACGTCGTGTCTTAATCACAACTGCACCAGAGCGGAAACCTGAGAACAATTTCTGTTTCCTGGTTGTCACAAAGTGGTCTAATCTGAAA
>CM067377.1:212323709-212334209 GCA_034510155.1 Eucriotettix oculatus | reverse complement strand
TTTTCTCCTCTCCAAAATAAACCAAAAATTCAGAACTCTATATCTATCTCCCCTCCTCCTAAACAGAAAATCCATCCCCTGTCTCCAGCACCAGCAGCACCATGTACCTCTCCATAATACAACCCACCTGGTCCTGTGCCTCCTCCAACAGCCAATACTACCATGCACCATCACAAACTCTCCCTGGCTGGTACCTAAGAAATTCCGTCATCCATAAAAACATCAAAATTCCCAATGTTAACTCAGTAATCTCCAAATCCATAACAAACCTAATCAAAAGCGCGCAACTCAACCACCCAAAACCCCCCACGATCCATGACAATCCTCCTCCACATACCTCCTCCACGCTCTCACCTAGCCTCAAAAGAAAACTCATCCTTCCTTCCCCCTGATCATCACCCTAACCCACTACTCTACCATCATGTCACATCCTCATTAATCCTCCATAAATCAGTTCACTCACTACCTGTCAATCCTCACCCACACACCTAAGTCGTATCCCGCCCCTCCCTCAGGTACTCGCAAAAATAAATAAACATAACCAATTCTCCTAAAGTAGGTTAATTAAATGAATTAACCTATCTTCACGTTATCATGTTAATTATATTCCTCTTTTTTAATATTGTATATATACTGTATCGTTATACAGTCCTAACTGATAATCTGTACGATAAAAGTTTTTAAAATAATAATAATAAAAATAAAAATTTATATTTGAAAATACATGGTTGTTGTGTAAATAAGTAATGCAGTTTACTTTCTCTTCTGTTGCCTTGAGATAGACTGAGATTATACATTGGCGCTTACGGGAGGAGGAACTCTGGGAATTACCAGAGACACTCCATAGTCGTAATACCAAAGACATATATAAACAACATAGACTGGCTGGACAAGGCGCCGGCCGCCATATTTGAAGCAAATTGAAGTCTCAGGCGCCATTTTATGAATGGTAAGGTGATCCTGTCGTCTGCTGGCATTGAATTGAGGTGGACTTAGGAATACGTGCAGGAAGCGTATCTCGTAAATCAATATTTAAAAACTATATATACATATGTATTAAAGTTACAAATGAGCGGAAACCAGCTAGAAAGTGTTTCATTACATATAATATATATATAACACATCACTTAAAAATTGTAAATTATTTCTGTTGTCACACAAGGAAAGGAAAGTGCCCGAAATTAAAGTTAACACGGGATAAAGAGGCTCATTAACATCATCTCAATGCTAAATACAACATGTAAACATTGACAGGAAACTTTATAATAGTTAATTTATAATTTTTGTTTTTAAATCAGTCATTTCTGCTGATATTAATGGCCGAATTATTAGATGAGATTAGATGAAGCATCAGTCTATAATAAAGATTACTCCCAATATCTAAAATTTTAATTTTTTTTACAAATTATACAATTGTACGTTGTACAAGTAACATCTAAATGCATCTAGACTGACATTAAATATAGTTGAAAGTTGATAGGGATCAAGGTTAAACGAAATATAAAACACACATTCATTAATTACAGTACAGAGAACTACTTTCATAAAGAGAACAAGAGCTGGCTTGCATATTCTAGAGCACCACCAAGATCAGAAATTTGGTAAATATCCAAGTTACAAACACACACGTGCTGTCAAAAGTGAAAATATGATGATGATATTTACTTAAAATACGATATTCCAGTTGTTTTTTGAACTACGATTAGTACAATTGTACGCTGAACACACATACATTTGGCATGATTTCGGATGAAAAACAATATATTTTAATCACAAAAATACACGATTATTCAACCTCAGTCATTTAAACACAGTACATACATACGGTCAAAGTTCTTGACCACCGTAGACATTGTGATTGTCCCTGTTGTTAGTTGCTGCCACCCAGGGCGCTGTACGTAGCCTCTCTTCTATCATGTTTATATATCTCTTTGATTATCATTACTGTGGTCTTTGCTGGAGGTCAGAGAGTATATTTTTGTAAAAGGGACCAAGCGATGCGAGACTTGGTGAATATTAGACAAGGCCGTCCTTGCCCAGATCCTGTTTTCTCGTAGTTCTGCAATCTCTCTCTCCCCCCTCACCTCCCCCTCCCCTTCACCCCCCCTCACCCCCCCCCACCCACTCAGGAACACTTCGCAACGTCCAGTGACGTCATCGGCGCTGCAAGCAGCAAGCGTTGTCTCGCGTTTCTTTTTCTCCGTTTCCCCATTTAGCACCTGAGTCAGTCAGTCAGTCAGGCCGATGATGACGTCACCGTAAAGTCCCCAGGTAGTCGTGGACAGAAAAGAATCCGCGTTTTCCCTTTCCGCTGGAGTGTCTGTCAAGTGGACCGGCAAAGCGGTCGCCATTTCATTTCCCCGGCGATGGTCCATGCCTTTTCCTTTCCCTTTCCCTTTCCCTAGTCCAGCTAGCTTTCTCCTCAAATAGTAGAGGAATCTCGTCAACCTTTCAGGATCGCGTGTGTGTGAACAGAAAAAAAAAACTAAATCAATTGACCGTCTGTTTTTTCACTATTAAAATGGAATCAACTAATGACCGAATTACAACTTCCATTTGAAGTTAGCTTTTGGGGGAAAATGTCTACCTTTTAAAGCCGTGAATATTGTATTTTGTATTTACTGTTCGTCTAAAATCGTCCCGTGGCAGATACATAAATACTCTTAATTATACTCCTTTAAAATTTCAATAGTCCTCAAAATTTTGAAGAGACAACTAGAATAAAATATCTAGAAAAGAGACTAATTTCATAACCTCTACAGAAGACAGGCAACAAGTAATTAGAGTAGAAGACCAAGGAAAAGAAAGCAGAAATCAAAGAAAGGAGTAAGACAAGGATGATGCAGCAGCAGTCTGTCGGCCCCCATGGCTGTTTAACTTATATATATATAGAACAGGCGATGAATCAAGTTAAAACGGAATATGGAAAAGGGAATCATACTTCAAGGAGGAGAAGAAAATAAAAACTTTACGCCTTGCCGACGATATTGTAGTATTTAGGGGGAAGTCAGAAGAAGACTTGGAAACCATAATAATAAGTGGCATGAACGTGGTCCTGGAGAAAGAGTTCAAATATGAGGATTAATAGCTAGGGAAAACCAAGGCGATGGAGTTTAGTTTTTTTTTTTTTGGTTAACAGGCTACATGAGGGTGATCCTGAAACAGGCAACTCCCCTTTAATAGCATAGGAAGGGAATTGAAAAGGGAGGATGCGGAAGGTAGAGCAAGGTAGCCAAGGGTTGACTAGGGCCCCCGGGCTATGGTTTAAGGATCCTACCCGGTGTTTCACCTAAAGAGATGCAGGGAAAACCCTAGAAAACCTGCATCAGGTAGGTCGGGCATTGAGTGGTACTATTCTCACGCCCTTCCCTATGAATGACGGGAGACGAGTTTGCTGTGGGGACGCAGCATTCCCTTCTCCGTGTCTCCACCAATTTCAGGAGGCAATTGGCCGACTGATCCAATGGGATCAGCGGACAACTCTTGCCATATGCCCAAGGTCTTTGACCCCAGTACATATACCTCCTAAAATAGGTGAAGGTGTCTCGGCATATGAGAACTTTGATAAAAAGTACCCAGAGAGAGTGCAGGAGGCATCCCCGACATGATCAGGTGAGCCCCGCAGTCACTCTGGGCTCCTGCCCTCCCATGGAGTTTAGTATCAGACAGCGAGTGGAATAATTATTAATTACTTAGAACACCTGCAACAGACCTTATCTTCACAAACTTACAAAATTGTATTACAAAAATTCTTCTATTATTATTATTATTATTGTAATTTTTACAGTAATACGATTTAACTTGAGAGAGGATTAGACAAGAATAGGGGGGAGGAAAGGGAAGGGAAGGGGGAAGGAGGATGAAAAATGGAAAAATGCTGTTAGATCACTCACAGCTGGATGAATATAGAGGGGAAGAAAGAACGGACACACTAATAATTAAGGATAAGGATTAATAGAGGGAAAACCAAGGTAACGGAGAGGAATAACAAAGGCTGTTAGATTGTGGGAAGGGATATTTTTGATGGAAGTTAAGGGATTCTGCTACTTGGGAAGCAGCGTAAGAACTGGGGATGGTAGAAGTATAGTAGAGATGAGGAAGGCTTTCGCGAAATGAGGGATTTACTTACGGGTAATATAAGTGTGAAATTTAGGAAATTGTTGTTAAAAATGTTTGTATGGAGCACTAGTGGCGTTATATGGGGTGCGAAACGTGGACGGTAGGAGTTGCTGGGGAAAGGAAAAGAATAGGGAAGGCTATAGGCGAATGCTGAAAATCAGATAGATGGATGGATGGATAGATAGAATCACAAACGAACGAGGAAGTTCTAAACAGAATATGGAGAGTGTTGACTAAGAGAAGGGATAGATTAATAATAGGCCATCATGTTTTAAGACACACGAGGGTCTCGTAAAAAGTATTAAGTGTGTGTGTGTGGGGAGTAAGAACAGAAGAAGAGGAGAGGAGGAGAAGGAGGCTAAGGATGGAATACGCTAAGCATATTAGGGAATATGATGGGGTGTGGTGTTATTATTAGGAAATGAAAAGGCTTGCGTAAATATAGGTTAGCAAATGAGGGTTGCAGCAGACCAATCTTAGGACTGAATATCACAACAACAACAACAACAACAGAAAAAACAACAACAACCACCGTCGTCACCGTCAAAGAAAAAAGAGAGAAAAACACTTCAATAAATATATTTTAACTTAATACTTAACATTTAAATTCCAGTATGCGTTTTTATTATTTAGAGGATAACTACTTGACACGTTGTTTTGAGTTTTGTCCTGAATTTATTTTCCTTGAAAAGGATTAACAACCCAACCCCTCCTCCCCTCCTCCTCCGCCCCTCTTTCCCCTCCAAACACTCCTCCTGCCAGGGGTAAAATTTATTCCACAGTCGTTGTTGAGAATTTGTATTTGTATTGTATTTGCTAATAATAATCTACAATTATTGGGCGGCGCAATCCGCCCCTCTGGTGGTGGCAGATACATAATTAAATATACATAATAATTATAAACTAAAAAGAGAGAAAGAGATAAACATGTTTCTGTGGATGCCCTGAGGAAAGAGAAAAGAGAAAAACACTTCACTTCACTTCACTTTAGTTTTTTTTTATATTCGGAAACACATTTATATTTAAAAAAAATAAATATCATCCACTTCACTTCACACGCTGTTTTTTTTTCTTCAGATTTGTCCTAAATTTATTTTCTTTTGAAGAAGAGGAGGATTTCCTTCCCTCCTCCTCCAAACACTCCTCCTCCTGCCACACAGGGTAAATTATTCCACAGTCGTCGTTGATAGTCCCTATTTAGGGAATGAGAATTTGCCAACATCTGTTTTTTTTTTGTTTTCTATATTTCAATTTTGAATTATTGGTGATGATCCTCCTTCTCATCATCTACCTATATAACTGGGCTTTTGCATTTTGTAGCTAATTCCCCAATCCATGGTTTTTGCCCCCCATATAAGCTTATAATGCAGTAGTCTTGCTTTCTCTCTCCCTCCCTCCTTTCTGACAATACCTCCTCCCAACCTAGCTGTTTTTTACTTTTCCCTTCCTATGTATGACCCCCCTGTGGCCCTACTTGCCACACAAAATTAGCAGCAGCAGCCCCTCCCCTTTTCTGAACTTCCTCTAATGATTCTATTTGATTAATTCTATAAGGATCCCAACAACAAGCCTGTGCCCCCCCATATTCCAAAATTATTGGTCTAACTAGAGATGATAAGTATTATGCCACTTCCTCCTCCTCCTTTGTTGTTTTTGAACTTCCCTCTTTTTTTTAAGGTTCCTCATAATGAAATGTAAGGAATTCCACGCTTTTCGGGGGCCCGTGAAATTCACTCGTTCCTCCCCCCCAAGTCTGTGTTGTTGAAAAATATATACTCCCCCCCAGATATTTGCAGCTCGTTACCCTTCCTTGGAATTAGTTTCCCCCCCTCACACACTCGCCTATTCTTCTATATTCTTCTGTCTCATTTAACAAGGTGCGTTTTGTTTTCTTATTTTTTTTTAGTTCTCTCTTCACGAAAAATTGAAATTAAAATTCCTGTTTTCAATCCCTGACACTTTTTTTTCCCCCCCGAAATCCGTTGAAGCCGCCGCCGCAGCTTCGGAGCATGAACAGATCAAGAGTTCAGTCCTTTGGAGACTTGTTGAATGCACGTCGATGATGAGGAATAGACGTTGGTCATCATCAACTTCCTCTAGGACTCTTGTGTAAGGGCGAGTCACCACACGTGATCCTCAAGGGTCGCACACAGATTGTGTGACAAATGTTGGAGGAGCGCGCGCAGCAAGTAAGCCACAGGACCAGGTGTGTGTGTGTGTGTGTGTGGAACAGCTGACTCAGCAGGGTTGATGGGCGACGACAGATGTCGTATCTGGGCCACGGCGACGGCGACGACGACGATGACCTACTTAACACCAGCGATGGACGTCTTCCTTGACTTTGGCCTTGGTGGTGGTGGTGTTGATGGTCGTCATCGTCAGCAGCAGCAGCAGCGCTGTGACCTGCAATCAGCCTGTCAAAGAGAGGGCAAATGTATATTATACATTTTCTTACTGGTCATGGACAATATCTGGGAAGAATAAATAGCAGACCAGACAATCTATGTGCCTGTGGAGAGAGAGAGAGAGAGAGAGAGAGAGAGAGAGAGAGATTGAGAAGAGAGAGAAGAGAGAGAAGAGAGCGGAGAGAGAGATTGAGAAGAGAGAGGAGACAGAGAAGAGAGCGGAGAGAGAGAGAGAGAGAGAAGAGAGAGAGAAGAGAGATTGAGAAGAGAGAGAGAAGAGAGATTGAGAAGAGAGAGAGAGAGAGAGAAGAGAGAGGAGAGAGAAAAGAGAGATTGAGAAGAGAGAGGAGAGAGAGAAGAGAGCGGAGAGAGAGATTGAGAAGAGAGAGAGAAGAGAGATTGAGAAGAGGAGAGAGAGAAGAGAGCGGAGAGAGAAGAGAGATTGAGAAGAGAGGAGAGAGAAAAGAGAGATTGAGAAGAGAGAGGAGAGAGAAGAGAGCGGAGAGAGAGAAAGAGAGAGAGAGATTGAGAAGAGAGAGAAGAGAGCGGAGAGAGAGATTGAGAAGAGAGAGGAGACAGAGAAGAGAGCGGAGAGAGAGAGAGAGAGAGAGAGAGAGAGAGATTGAGAAGAGGAGAGAGAGAAGAGAGCGGAGAGAGAAGAGAGAGAGAGAAGAGAGGAGAGAGAAGAGAGATTGAGAAGAGAGGAGAGAGAGAAGAGAGATTGAGAAGAGAGAGGAGAGAAGAGAGCGGAGAGAGAAAGAGAGAGAGAGATTGAGAAGAGAGAGAAGAGAGCGGAGAGAGAGATTGAGAAGAGAGAGGAGACAGCGGAGAGAGAGAGAAAGAGAGGGAGAGAGATTGAGAAGAGAGAGAGAAGAGAGAGAGAAGAGAGATTGAGAAGAGAAGAGAGGGGAGAGAGAAGAGAGCGGAGAGAGAAGAGAGATTGAGAAGAGAAGAGAGATTGAGAAGAGAAGAGAGGAGAGAGAGGAGAGAGAGAGAAAGAGATTGAGAAGAGAGAGGAGAGGTTGAGAAGAGAGAGGAGACAGAGAAGAGAGCGGAGAGAGAGAAAGAGAGAGAGAAAGAGAGAGATTGAGAAGAGAGGAGAGAGCGGAGAGAGAGATTGAGAAGAGAGAGAGAGAAGAGAGATTGAGAAGAGAGAGAGAAGAGAGATTGAGAAGAGAGAGGAGTAACAGATGATGATCTTACACATGCTAAAACAAATTTATAAATATACGCATATACTTTATTATTGTATTCATACATATTTATATCTGTGTAAAAAAAATGTACCAACAATAGAAAAATATTGTTAAACAGACCTGTTATTGAATCTAGAAAACAGGTCAAGTAAATTATTATCAATGTCCAGAGAGGGAGAGAGAGAGAGAGAGAGAGAGAGAGAGAGAGAGAGAGGCGTCGGGTTGCATAAATGCGGTCGTCCTTGGTAACGCAACTCCCGTTCCTCTGAAGGCGTGTCCCTCCCACGTCACAGGGCCAAAATATATATACTCTAGTCGTTAAATTACATGATTCAGTTATCCGAAAATGGGAGGATGCACAAGTCCTGATCAGCGACTTCGGTCAGCTTGGAAAAGGGGGGAAACCCTTCAAGTCTGCCTACGTTGAAAAGAAATTTAACAGGGTTCGGCCGCTGTGAAATATACGAGGGGTTGTTGTTGAGAAACTAATCTCACAAAGAAAGGGAGGGTGCAGTGAAACGTGGAAATTTAATTTAGCAGAGGCCAATGCGTGCTCACGGGAGTGAGGCTGACCACGTGTCACGTGAGATGTCAGCCCCCGCAGTCGCCCCGTTGGGCCGAGGAGACGAGGTAGAAGAAGAACAAGAAGAGAATGTGTATTGTACCATTTTAAGGTTGTTTCAAAAACGCAGCTCACAGCGGACTGGCTCAGAAATTGTCTCGAGTATTTTGAATGATCACTTACAGTTGTAAACAAACACAATCCGGCTGCCACGGCGCCAATATAAAGGCAACGAGTCAGAGAGAGAGATGGGGAGAAATAGAGAGGTGGGGAGAAATAGAGAGAGATGGGGAGAAATAGAGAGAGATGGGGAGAAATAGAGAGAGATGGGGAGAAAGATGGAGGGAGAAAGAGAATGAGGGAGAAAAGGGAGAAAGAGAATGAGGGAGAAAAGGGAGAAAGAGAATGAGGGAGAAAAGGGAGAAAGAGAATGAGGGAGAAAAGGGATAAAGAGAGAGGGAGGAAGAAAGGGAGAGAGGGAGGAAGAAAGGGAGAGAGGGAGGAAGAAAGGGAGAAGAAGAGGAGGAAGAAAGAGAGATAAAGATAAAGGAAGGGAGAAAAGGGAGAAACAGAGATAAAGATAAAGGAAGGGAGAAAAGGGAGAAAGAGAGATAAAGATAAAGGGAGGGAGAAAAGGGAGAAAGAGAGAGATAAAGATAAAGATAAAGGTAGGGAGAAAAGGGAGAAAGAGAGATAAAGATAAAGGGAGGGAGAAAAGGGAGAAAGAGAGATAAAGATAAAGGGAGGGAGAAAAGGGAGAAAGAGAGAGAAAGATAAAGGGAGGGAGAAAAGGGAGAAAGAGAGAGAAAGATAAAGGGAGGGAGAAAAGGGAGAAAGGAAGGGAGAAAAGGGAGAAAGAAAGGAAGGGAGAAAAGGGAGAAAGAGAGAGAAAGATAAAGGGAGGGAGAAAGAGGGAAAGAAAGAGAGAGAGAGATGCGAGCATGCGCGTAGTAACTGACACTAGCGTTGCGCTGGCGGCAGAACGAAACGGTACTTGCTTTTCCGGACACGCTTTGTACACATAATAAATTGCAGTTAGTTGTTTGTCCTGTGAAACATGTGTGAAGAATGGCATAAAATAAATGTAGCTGATAGTGGTGTAGTCACACGGTTATTGCCCTGTCCTCCTCCCACCCTCCATCCCCCCCCTTCCCCACCCACGGGTTTTTTTTCTTACATCAAGCCTCCCACAAGTGAGATCCGATTTGAAACTGTGTCGTCGATAGATATTTGGCAGTCACCCGGGCCTTTTGAAATGTCACGAACGTTTTGTTGGGTCTCCGTCTGAAAGCTGTTCTATCTAGCCACGGCGCGGCCATCTTTACACTCCTGGTCACGGCGGGCGCGTGACGTCACTAACAACATACCGAACCTGCGAAACATTAACTAAGATGGTATGTGGGAGCGTGAAACGTCAAATAGAAGGCGAGTTAGAAGAAGATCAATTATGTTTTAGGCGGTATTGAATCCGCTTCTAATATTAGAAGCCAATATAGATTTAGATAATAGCCTTTGATAATGTGAACCGGGACACACTGAAGGGAAAGAAGAGTTATCCGTAATTAACTTGTGTATAGACAATGCGATGAAGCAAGGAAAATGAATCATGTTGCAAGGAGAAGAAATGAAAACCCCAAGGATTTTCAGATGACATTGTAGTATTATGGGTAATATTAATTTAGTAATAAAGGAAAAAACTGATGCTTTCTTTGATAAGTGGGCTGGCTTTAGCGGGCATGCATTGAGTTACTGCTTCCACGGTTGTTGTTGTTATGTGGTTGCGGCCGCCGTTGCACGTAAACACAGTGTGGTTTTTTTTTAAAAAAAAAGAAAAGAACTCACAAGGTTCACTTTATAGTGAGGAAGTAGAAAAATGCTTTCACCTGAAGCTCGAGCAGGAGCGTGTAGATATTTTAGAAGAAAGACAATTCACCAGGGTTACGGACTTTTTTGGTAGGTTGAGCCTGGCTTAGGTTTATCGGATTAGCTCAGTGGTTAGGGCACCCGCCAGGAAATCGGGAGTCCCTGGTCCGGGCGACATTTTTTTTTCCATTCTTGTCTCCCTTCTAAAAAGGTTCATTTCATTTATTTTTTACTTTCGAATAACATGCATTTTTTTCTATTCTCGTTTTATTGACATGTGTTTTTTTTAAGTATTATTATTATCATCATCATCGCAATTCCTCAGTTCGTGTTCATTTTTTACGGGTTCATTGGT
>CM067377.1:212223709-212318709 GCA_034510155.1 Eucriotettix oculatus | reverse complement strand
ACATAACATCCAACTCCCTGGGGTTTCTTTCTTCACTTTCCCCTCTCTTTAATTTTCAGCTTTGTTATGTCTGTATTAAATCTGCCGATATTTTACGTATCACATCTAATTTCCTCGTGAATTGAAGCTAGAGAACGCCAGAAAAAAAAAGTAAAGCATTTCTCGAGACAAGAGCAGGACGCGACGTTAATTTTTCTCTGTGGCTTCTTCAGGTGTAAATGTATTCTTTTATTATTATTATTATTATTATTAACTCCTTTCATGAAGTGTAAGTAAGGCAGAGGCTCTAAACGTAACGGATCTCACCCACGCGAGAGAGAGAGAGAGAGAGAGAGAGAGAGAGACGCAGTTTTGCCGATCTGGAGGCGCAAAACCCGCCCACGCCATCTTATCTAATCTCCCGATGCGTGATATAAGCCCTGAGTCGCACTCTAAATCATTACACCACAACAGCGAAATTGCAAGGACTTATAAACGTTATCTCTGATCAACGATAGTCTTAGCTTCAAGTTCGTGAGTCATCTTAATCCAGCGTTATTGCTCACACGTAGATTGCTATTTTAATATAGAAACTTGATTCTTTGCATGAAGTTGTTCTCAACAGTTTCGATTACCGTAATGTTGAAGTTGTCATAATTCCACATCTTGTTTGTTATATTGGCCACACTGAACGGTCTTTGCTGTTGTCGAGGTATTCAGTCCTAAGATTGATCTTATGCAAACCCTCCATTCTAACCTATCTTACTCAAGTCTTTTAATTTCGTCATAAGTCGCACAACCCACATCCTTCCTAATCTGCTTAGCGTATTCCATCCTTGGCCTCCCTCTTCTGTTCTCATCCCACACACACTTTCCTCTAATGCTAATTTTACAAGACCCTCGTGTCTTAAAACGTGGCCCTATTAATCTATCCCTTCAAGATCTTCCATATTCTTTGCTCTTCCCCTATTCCTCGTTAGTGATTCTATCCACTCATCCATCTCATTTCTCCTATAGCAGCACCACATTTCAAAAGCTTCCATCCTTTTTCGTTCCGCAACTCCTATCGTCCACGTCTCGCACCCGTATAACGCCACGACGCTCCCTACCGACATTTTTAGGAACGCTTTCCTAATATTCACACTTATATTAGTCGCGAGTAAATTCCGCTTCCTTGCTATCCTGTTGCTGTCCTACTCTAGTTATTACGCTGTCCTAAAGTAGCAGAATTCCTTAAAAATATCCCTTCCCAATCTAACAGCCTTTGTCATTCCACTACACTCCATCACCTTGGTTTTCCCTCTATTAATCCTCGTATTTAACTCTTTGTTCAGGACCACATTCATCCCATTTATTATTGTGGTTTACCCAACCTTCTTCTGACTCCCCCTAATACTACAACGCGTAGTGTTTTCATTTCTTCTCCTTGCAGTGTGATTCATTTTCCATATTCCGTTTTAACTTTCTTCAATGCCTGTTCTACATAAATAAATAAGTTAAAGAGCGCATGGGCGCTATACTGCATCCTTGTCTTACTCCTTTTCTTGATGGAAGGGATAGATTAATAGGCCATCACGTTTTGAGACACGAGGGTCTTGTAAAATTAGCATTAGAGGGAAGTGTGTGTGTGTGTGAGGGTAAGAAGAGAAGAGGGAGGTCAAGGATGGAATACTCTAAGCAGAATAGGGATATGGAAAATGAATCACACTGCAAGGAGAAGAAATGAAAACACTACGCGTTGTAGTATTAGGGGGAGTCAGAAGAAGACTGGTAAACCACAATAATAAATGGGATGAATGTGGTCCTGAACAAAGAGTTAAATACGAGGATTAATAGAGGGAAAACCAAGGTGATGGAGTCTAGTGTGGGAAACAGTGTTAGATTGGGAAGGGATATTTTGACGACGGAAGTTAGAGTAGGATAGCAAGGATGTGGAATTTACTTACCCTTAGTAGAAGTGCGAATATTAGGAAATGTTTGTATGGAGCTTGGCGTTATATGTGTGTGTGTGTGTGCTGAAACGTGGACGATAGGAGTTGGGGAAAGGGAAAAAGAATAGAAGCCTTTGAAATGTGGTGCTGTAGGAGAATGAGATGGATGAGGTGGATAGAATCACTAACGAGGAAGTTGTAAACAGAATAGGGGAAGAGGGAACAATATACGGAGGACATTGAAGGGATAGATTAATAGGCCACGTTTTAAGGCACGAGGGTCTTGTAAAATGAGCATTGGAGGGAATTACTTCTCTGAGGTAGTTTATTTAGACGATTGCGTAGGCTCGGGTAGTCAGAAAGACGTCCGCTATTGGAAAGGAAACTGACTGATGACGTGGTGGAAGCTGGTGCGGGTGAAAGGCTGATGGCGAGTGACTCACCAAGGACACTGACACAGACCGACTCGAGGGCGATGGCAGCGCCCAAAGAGATATATAAACATCATAGAGAGGCTGTTACAGCGCCCTGGGTGGCAGCAACTAACAACAGGGGGGACAATCACAATGTCTACGGTGGTCAAGAACTTTGACCGTATGTACTGTGTTAAATGACTGAGGTTGAATAATCGTGTATTTTTGTGATTAAAATATATTGTTTTTCATCCGAAATCATGCCAAATGTATGTGTGTTCAGCGTACAATTGTACTAATCGTAGTTCAAAAACAACTGGAATATCGTATTTTAAGTAAATATCATCATATTTTCACTTTTGACAGCACGTGTGTGTTTGTAACTTGGATATTTACCAAATTTCTGATCTTGGTGGTGCTCTAGAATATGCAAGCCAGCTCTTGTTCTTCTTATGAAAGTAGTTCCCTGTACTGTAATTAATGAATGTGTGTGTTTTATATTTCGTTTAACCTTGATCCCTATCAACTTTCAACTATATTTAATGTCAGTCTAGATGCATTTAGATGTTACTTGTACAACGTACAATTGTATAATTGTAAAAAAATTAAAATTTTAGATATTGGGAGTAATCTTTATTATAGACTGATGAGCGAGATGCTTCATCTAATCTCATCTAATAATTCGGCCATTAATATCAGAAATGACTGATTTAAAAACAAAAATTATAAATTAACTATTATAAAGTTTCCTGTCAATGTTTACATGTTGTATTTAGCATTGAGATGATGTTTAATGATGAGCCCCTCTTTATCCCGTGTTAACTTTAATTTCGGCCACTTTCCTTTCCTTGTGTGACAACAGAAATAATTTACAATTTTTAAGTGATGTGTTATATATATATATATTATATGTAATGAAACACTTTCTAGCTGGTTTCCGCTCATTTGTAACTTTAATACATATGTATATATATAGTTTTTAAATATTGATTTACGAGATACGCTTCCTGCACGTATTCCTAAGTCCAGGACAGGACCATTCAAAAAATGGCGCCTGAGCCTTCAATTTGCTTCAAATATGGCGGCGCCTTGTGTCTAGTGTCTATGTTGTTTATATATGTCTTTGGCAGCGCCAGATACGCTACTGCAACCCTCCGTGGTGCTTGTGCAGATCCTCCTTCACACTTGATTCAGTGCTGCGATCCTTGGCATTCCACATTAACAGCAGCTTTGTGCAGCTTGTTATCTCTGGCAGAGATGAGATAACACGCAGCAACACGTTAAATAGTAGCCTAGCCTTCTTTCTCTTTGCTCCTGCAGAGTTTCTTTATCATCCAAATAAGTTATACACAGCGAGTTGTCTGTAAACGTTACAAAGTTACGTTATTCACCCCCCTTCATGGCGTTACAGGGCTGTAATTAAGATGGCCCCCGAAGCATAAGCTATGGGATGGTAACAGGCTACATGAGGGTGATCCTGAAACAGGCAACTCCACAGCACAAGCAGCGCATCCCACAACATACTCCTCTCTACTAATCTGTTTAGCGGATTCCATCCTTGGCCTCCCTCTTCTGTTCTTGAACCACACACACATCCCTCTAATGTCTTGGGAGGTGCTGACTATATGAAGATATGGCAGCCTCGCCTCTTAAGTTCTCTTTGTCTCTCTCTCTGTCTCCCCCTCTCCCTCCCCTCTCTCACCCTCACCACTCTCCTTGTCTCCCTCTCCTCCCCCCTCCCTCTCTCTCTCTCTCGCCTTGTTATTAACACCTTCACATAACCAGGAATCCCGCGATCGCCTCGGGCGGTGTATGTACTGGGGTCGAAGATCTCTGGCGTTATGTAGGGAGTCGTCCTCTGATCCCAGTGGATTAGTCAGGGGAGTAATGACGGTGAGGTTAGCCATGGGGGCCGTAGCCGTCCATTTGGCTAGCTTGGCCTACCTTCCCGTTCCCCCTTTTTCAGACTTGACTTTTTTCAGGATCACACACACACATGTAGCCAACCCAATACCCCAAAGAAGAGTCCTCAGTGTCCAAGACCTTGGGGCTTACGGTAGAGAGTTGTTACCCTGATCCCATTGGATTAGTCCGCACAACTCCAAAAAACAAAGATGCTGGAGGAACAGAGAACGGAATGCTGCGACCCCACAGCTACCTCCTCTAGTGTGGTTTCATAGGGGGAGGGGCGTGAGAATAGTCACTACCCACGACCTACCTGATGAAGGTTTCCCCGCATCTATGTTAGGGTTGGCGCTGCGGGAGTTTTCTCGCAGACGCTTGCTTCAGCCCAGAGTGACTGCGGGGCTTACCACCTGATCATGTCGGGGATGCCTCCTGCACTCTCTCTGGATATTTCTTTTTATCAAAGTTCTCATATGCCGAGACACCTTCACCTATTTTAGGAGGTATATGTACCGGGGTCAAAGACCTTGGGCATATGGCAAGAGCTGCTGTCCGCTGATCCCATTGGGATATCAGTCGGGGGCCAACTGCCTCCTGAAACTGGTGGAGACACGGAGAAGGGAATGCTGCGTCCCCACAGCAGACTCGTCTCCCGTCATTCACAGGGAAGGGCGTGAGAATAGTACCACTCAATGCCCGACCTACCTGATGCAGGTTTTCTAGGGTTTTCCCTGCATCATCTCTTTAGGTGAAACACCACTAGGGTAGGATCCTTAAACCATAGCCCGGGGGCCCTAGTTAACCCTTGCATGGCTACCTTGCTCTACCTTCCGCATCCCCCCTCCCTTTTCAATTCCCTTCCTATGCTATTAAAGGGGAGTTGCCTGTTTCAGGATCACCCTCATGTAGTCTCGTGAAACTCGTTGTGCTGCGTCGTTGGCGACATTTCCTCCGTCGTCGCGGGGGCCGGGGGCGGCGGCGGCGTGGGAGAATCCATAACGCGGGGTATTGATCAAACTTCGTCCTTCTCTCTCTCTCTCCCCCCCTTCCCCCCAAGGTCTCTGGACACTTCAAGTACGGACTTTGTTTCCTTGTGCAGGAACAGGGGGCGCGGGGCCTTTCTCTCTCTCTCTCTCTCTCTCTCTCTCTCACACACACACACACACGTACTAGTTAGTTTGAAATAGACCGTGTAAGTCGGGTTTCACGGCGTCTTTGGAAGATTTTCCCCTACCCTCGATAAAAAACAAAAACAAAAAACACACACAGAGAGAGAGAAAAAGGGTAATAAGTTTCAAAATCTCACGACGCCCGTGACAGCGCTGCTGCTGCTGCTGTCGTCACCCGTGACGTCACAAGACAGCACCTGGCCAACTAATCACACAACCACACGTTACTAAACTAAAGTAAAAGTCACGATCCAAGTGAACTCCGTCTCAACTCCCTACACTAGACGCCTCCATATTTATTCAGCTCAGGCAATTGAATTCGCTTCAAGAGCGCGACGTGTCACCACTTAACACACACACACACTGTTCCCTATAATTGGATTCTGAATGTCTAGGCAAAAACAACCCTCATCACTCTTTATGTTGTCGTGGTCTGATGCATCCCTGCCTTGCGCAAGCCTTTTCATTTCCTTATCACAACCCACAACCTCTGTCTAATCTGCTTAGCGTATTCCATCCTTGTCCTCCCCCCTCTACTCTTTTTCCCCTACTCACACTCCCCTCTAATTCTAATTTTACAAGACCCTCGTGTCTTAAAACGTGGCTATATTAATCTATCCCTTCTCCTCTTGGTCAACGTCCTCCATATTGTTCGCTTTTCCCCCCTATCCTGTTTAGAACTTCCTCGTTAGTGATTCTATCCACTCATCCATCTCATCCTCTTATAGCACCACATTTCAAAGGCTTCTATTCTTTTCCTTTCCGCAAATTTTGGTTAATTATATTGCCCAGGCCCCCAAGAGATGGTTTCTGTTGTTGATCTCTTGGCGGTCTATATTCCTTCCTTCCTTCCTTCCGCTTCCTCCCTCCACCCCTCCATATTCCACTATTTTAAGGTCTTACCCTAACTTGCAACGGGATGGTTCTCCATATTATTCTCTCTTCCCCTATTCTGTTTAGAACTTATTCCCCGTTACTTACTCTATCCACTCATCCATCTCACTCTCCTCCTATAGCATCACATTTCAAACGCTTCTAGTCTCTTCTTTTTCCCCCAACTCCTGTCGTCCACGTTTCAGCACCCCCACATATAACAACGCCACGCGCTCCTCCATACCAACATTTTTAGCAATGATTTCCTAATATTCACACTTACATTACCTTACACTTTGCCGACGACTTTTTTTGTAGTATTATTAGGGAAATCAGAAGAAGACTTGGAAAAACCATAATAAATGGCATGAACGTGGTCCTGGGAGGAAAAGATTTCAATATGAGGATTAATAGCTAGGGAATTGCCAACGTAATGGAGTGGAATAACAAAGGCTGTTAGGTTGGGAAGTTACGGGATTCTGGTACTAGGGAAGGCGTAATAACTAGGGTTGGTAGAAGGTAGAGGCTTACGTCTACTATACTTCGACCATCCCCAGTTATTACGCCTTCCCAAGTAAGACAGTAGTCTTTATTATTCTGTATTCTTTATTTATATTCCTGAAATTTCTGTATTCTGCAGCTGATTCGAGTTGTTTCTCTAAGATGAGTCCATTGCTGGGCAAAATACGCCCCGCGGGGCCACGTACGGGCCCCAATTAAATATCACTAATGAAAAAGAAGACTTGCTGTGAGAAAAGTTAAACATTATCCTCTTCATTTCTCTGTTTCGTATTAGAAATGGCGGTCAGTCACAGTTTCATTCACCACATTCTCCTTCACAATCTTCCAGACATAAATATGCTTTAGTATTATATATATATATATATTGTAGAAGATCCGTCGTTCCTCCGTATTCGAGGATTTATAATTCTTTTAGGGGGCGCCAGGTATTTTTCACAAAAATACCAAAAATTGATTTTAGTAGTTTTAATTCCAATCAGAGCATGAAAATTAATTATCACTACAGGGCGTGGTCTTTCTCCTTCACTCTCAACTGCCGACACATCCTTCTCCTTTCACTACCCCATGACGACTGCTCGAGTCTCACCAGACTCCATTGTTGGCCCAAGTTGCGACAATTGCAACTCGCAAGCTGGCCTGCATTGTTGCGTGTAACTTTTCATGTTACAATATATGTATATATATATGGTCTGCATTGTTGCGTGTAACTTTTCATTTTATATATATATATATTATATATATATATATACTTAAAAATCTTTGTGATTATTGCGTACCACTTTACGTTACGACAAAATCAAATTTATTTCCTGTACTTTGGCGGTTTCCTTCGCTGAGTCGAGGCGTGCGCGCGCGCTGTTGATGACGAGTTGCCTCCCAATCCCTTCACTTGATGAGGATCGCTGTGAGGAGCAGGATCAAGAGAGGAAGGATAGGGAAATGAGAGAGAGAGAGGGTCAGGTGGAGTTCTGGAAAGTCATCGAGGCTGACTTCCTCCGTCTCCTCCTCCTCCTCCTTCCCCCCCTCCCTTGGTCCATCCATGACCAAGGTAATCAATTTAAGACTGCTGCAGGGATGAGACGACCGTGAGCAGTTTGAGAGGTGCATGTGCGGGAGTCGAAGACCTTCGGCATACCAGGGTAACAGTTGTTAGGTGATCGTATTGGACCAGTCTCAATACTAATCGAGACACGGAGGCGCGTTTGTTGCGTTACCACAACAATCCAGTGTGGTGTTCGTTAGTTTACACCAACAAATATATATATATATATATATTTATATATATATATGTATATATATGTATGGCCTGCATTGTTGCGTGTAACTTTTCATGTTACAGTAAAAAATATATATATATATATATATATATATATATTGTAACATGAAAAGTTACACGCAACAATGCGGGCCAGCTTGCGAGTTGCAATTGTCGCAACTCGGGCCAACAATGGAGTCTGGCGAGACTCGAGCAGTCGTCATGGGGTAGTGAAAGGAGAAGGATGTGTCGGCAGAAAGACCACGCCCTGTAGTGATAATTTTACTCATGTTCTCAAATGGATTAAAGCTATTAAAATCCACTTTTTTGGTATTTTTATTAAAAAATACCTGGCGCCCAAAAAAGCATTTAAATCCTCGAATACGGAGGAACGCCGGATCTTCTACATTATATATATATAAGAAATGTGTAAAAATGTAATATTATTATTTTTTAAATATGCAGAAAGAGTTCAATATTATTGGAAGGAAAACCAAGGTAATGGAGTGTAGTATGGGAAACAGAGGAATAACGAAGCTTTTTAGATTGGGAAGGGATAATGTGAAAGGAAGTTAAGGAACTCTGCTACTTGGGAAGAAGCGTAATAACTAGATCTTCGGCCCCCCTATTGAAAAAGTTTGCCCACCACTGAACTGGTCCATTATTTCCCCTCGACAGAAGACAGCTGAATCCGGGTGGTGTGTGGAAATTGGCCGCCATTGTTTTGGCCACGTGGAGAAGCGCGTGGGAACACTCGGCAGTTTTGTCCCTTCCGTTTCTCGTGTTCCGGGGAGGAAATGAAAGAAAGAAAGAAAGAACAGCACAGCAGCCAGCGAGGAGGTCGGAAGTTGTTGCCGTGTGTGAGTTTCCTGGAAAGCAGACAGCCCTTAACAATGGCCGCCATCTTTGCTGCTGCTGCTGCCTTTCACGTCTCACGCTCGGCGGAAGGGAAAAACCTTCACCTCCTGCGACTCGGGGAACCAGTGGATTCTGTTAGTCAGTCCTCAAAATAATAAGCGTTCTGCTAGAAAAAAAAATAAATCCTACGCTTTGCCTATGATATTGTAGTTTTAGGGGAGTCAGAAGAAGAAGACTTGGAAACTATAATAAATGGCATGAACGTGGTCGCCGAGAAAGACTACATACAACGTGAGGATTAACAGAGGGGGGAAAACCCCCCAAGGTAATGGAGTGTAGTATGGGAAACAGTGGAGAATTACAAAGGCTGTTAGATTGGGGGAAAGGGATGTTTCGAAGGAAATTAAGGAATTGTGCTACTTGGGAAAGCGAAATAACTAGATTAGGATAGTAACAGACAATGTGAGGATTAACAGAGGTGAGAAAACCCCAAGGTAATGGAGTGTAGTATGGGAAACAGTGGAATAACAAAGGCTGTTAGATTGGGGAAAGGGATGTTTCGAAGGAAATTAAGGAATTCTGCTACTTGGGAAAGCGAAATGACTAGATTAGGATAGTAACGGGCAAGGGGAAAATGAATTTATTTACTGGTAATATATGCGTAGAAATCGTTGGTAAAAATGTTGGCATGGAGCGTCACGTTATATGGATGCGAAATGTGGACGGTAGGAGTTGCGGAAAGGAACAGAATAGATGCCTTTGAAATGTGGTGCTGCTGTAGGAGAAATGAGATGGGTGGGTTAGGGATGGAATCAGTAACGAGGAATAGGGGAAGAGAGAAACAATATGGAGGATGTTGATGGGATAAATGAATAGTCCACGGTTTTAAGACATGAGGAAACTTGTAAGTAAAAGTAGTAATGCAGGGAGGAAAATGTGTGTGTGTGTGGGTAATAACAGGAGAGGGAGGGCCAGGGATGGAACACGCTAAGTAAATTAGGAAGGAGGATGTCGTAGTTATGCAGAGAAATGAGAAGGCTTGCTCTAGATAGTCTGCTGTGTTACAGACCAGTCTTGTGACTAAATGTCGGCATGACCGTGATCTCGTGGTACAATGCTGCATGGGATAAGGCACGGTTCTAAGGGAACAAAAACGTATTATTTTTATTACGAGACGATTGCTCAAATCTTTGTGATTATTGTGTATCGCTTTTACGTTACGACAAAATCAAATTTATTTTCCTGTACTTTGGCGGTTTCCATTTTTGGCAATTTGGCCGAGTCGAGGCGCGCTGTTGATGACGAGTTGCCTCCCAATCCCTTGAGTTGATGAGGATCGCCGTCAGGAGCAGGAGCAAGAGAGGAAGGATAGGGAAATGAGAGAGAGAGAGGTCAGGTGGAGTTCTGGAAAGTCATCGGGGCTGACTTCTTCCTCCTCCTCCCCCCTTGGTCCATGACCAAGGTAATTAATTTAAGACTCCTGCAGGCTGAGACGACCTTGAGCAGTTTGAGAGGTGCATGTACAGGGGTCAAAGACCTTCGGCATACCAGGGTAACAGTTGTTCGCTGATCTCATTGGACCAGTCGGCCAACTGCCTCTCAATACTGATCGAGACACGGAGGCGCGTTTGTTGCGTTACCACACAACAACAATCCAGTCTCTCCCGTCAGTCATCAGAAGGGGGAGGCAGGAGTAGCACCCACTAGCCCCCGACCTACCTGATGCAGGTTTTCTAGGGTTTTTCCCCTCTCTGCATCACCTTTAGGTGAAACACCATGAGGGTAGGATCCTTACACTATAGCCTGGGAGCTCCTAGTCAACCCTTGCTCTACCTTCCACGTCCCCCCTTTTCAATTCCCTTCCTATGCTATTAAAGGAGATTTGCCTGCTTCAGGATCACCCTCATGTAGCCTGTTACCCGTAAAAAAAATCGGGCGGAGCTGACGCGAGGTCTAGGCTATGGTGAAGAGTTGGTGCTGATGCGAGGGCTGGTCTATGTATTTGGTTGGTTGTGTACCTTGCGGAGGAGGAGGAGGAGGTGATGGAGGAGGACGAGAGTGAGTGAGTCACTGAGTCAGCGAGTGGGAAGGTCCAGGACCGGACCCTGTATGGCCATGGCTGTCCGCCAACGTTGGAGGAGGGAAAGTGCCAAATAAGAAACACTCTGTTACAGGGAGTCGTCGAAATCTTCTCTGAAATAAATAACGTCGGCGATTAGAGGATACGCGACTGTTATAGGCTGTCGATCAGTAATTTTTAAGTAGAGAGAGAGAGAGATAGGGAGAGAGAGATGGAGAGAGAGAGAAGGAGAGAGAGAAGGGGAGAGAGAGAAGGAGAGAGAGAGAAGGGGAGAGAGAGAAGGACAGAGAGAGAAGGGGAGAGAGATAGAGAGAGAGAAGGAGAGAGAGATGGAGAGAGAGAGAAGGAGAGAGAGAGAAGAACAGAGAGAGAAGGACAGAGAGAGAAGGAGAGAGAGCGAAGGGCAGAGAGAGAAGGAGAGAGAGCGAAGGGCAGAGAGAGAAGGGGAGAGAGATAGAGAGAGAGAAGGAGAGAGAGAGAGAAGGAGAGAGAGAGAGAAGGGGAGAGAGATAGAGAGAGAGAAGGAGAGAGAAGGGGAGAGAGAGAGAAATGGCTCCATTTCAAGACCAAGAATCTAAAGTCTTTGGCTGAAGCAATTTCTTTCTCTGATCAGTTTAGCCTAAGGTGTGAAGAACGTGAGAGGTTGTCATTGTCTCTATTCTCATCTTCTGCTGTACCTTTGATGGACCGTTGAAGACTCTGTTAGAACTCTGATGGACCGTCTAATGATGGTTATCTGAGCACGTACTTACCCGGAAGTAAGTCCGCAGTTTGCAGGTCGTGTTAGGTTTCAAGGATGTGCTTGTTTGAACCCGAAACCTCGGCTCCCCACGTCGTTGTGGGGGAATGGAATGGAATTGGGTAAAATCACTCTCCGGTTCAGCTTCGTTGCATGTAGCCGAGGCCTCGGTTATATTCCTTATATTAAACTTGTTGGGCGTTATATTGGTGCGGAACGTGGACGATATAGGAGCTATAGGAGAATGAGATGTGGTGGAACGAGGAAGTTCTTAATAGAATAGGCGAAAAGCGAACAATATGGAGGACGTTGACCAAGAATAAGGGATAGATTAATAGGGCACATATAAAGACACGAGGGTCTTCTTTTAAGATTATCATTAGAGGGAAGTGTGTGTGTGGGGTAAGAACAGAAGAGGGAATACGGTAAGAAGATTAGGGAGGAGGATGTGGGGTGTGCTGCTTATAATGGAAAGAAAAGGCTTGCTCAGCACAGTTTAGCATGGAGGAGTGAATCAGACCAGCCTTAGGACTGAACACCATTAAACTTGTTTCAGTTGTCAGGGGTTGGTACCGAATCCGTCCTATCGATCGCTGAAGAAGATTCGTCCAACAGAGTTTTCCCTTTGACCGGTTCTGGTCATCATCTGATGATTGTTGCCTCGTTCCGATTCTCCGCGTTTTGGTCACGCAAATCGTCAGACGGCTTCGGCGTGACTAAGGAAAAAAAAATTTAAAAAAAAGGGTTTGTTTGCCCTGCTGAGGCGCGGGAAATGCATATGGAGGAGGCAGACCCCATGTTTAATGCATTGTGATGTTTGCACACAATCGCGAGGCGCGCTTCTTCCTCTGAAGTAACGTCTTAATGGTCCGCATCCATATTAAACCTCTGCGGATCAGATGGGATGGTCGAGGTCGCTCCACGCGGTCAGGGTTGCCAACTATCCTATCAACGTTCCTCCTCCTCTTCCCTTCCCTCCGCATTACTATCACATTCACCCTAATTTTTATAGCGTATTCCATCCTTGGCCTCCCTCTTCTGTTATTCTTATCTCCCCCACACACACACTTCCCTCTAATCCTAAGTTTACAAGACCCTCATCATGTCTTAAAACGTGGCCTACTACTAATCTATCCCTTCTCTTAGTCAAAGTCCTCCATATATTCTTCTCTCTTACCCTTAATCTGTATAGAATTTCCTTGTTAGTGATTCTATCCACCTGTCTAATTCTCCTACAGCACCACATTTCGGAAAGCTTCTCTTACTTTTCCCTTTCCCCAACTCCTATCGCACCCATATAACGCCACTATCCATAGCAACATTTTCAGTAACTATTTCCTAATATTCACACTTATATTACCCCGTAAGTAAATTCCTCTTCCTTGCTATCCTACTCTAGTTATTACGCTTCCCAAGTAGCAGAATTCCTTAACTTCCGTCAAAATATCCCTTCCCAATCTAACAGCCTTTGTTATTCCACTGTTTCCCATACTACACTCAATTACCTTGGTTTTCCCTCTATTAATCCTCATATTGAACTCTTTCTCCAGGACCACGTTCATGCCATTTATTATGGTTTCCAAGTCTCCTTCTGACTCCCCCTAATACTACAATATCGTCGGCAAAGCGTAGGGTTTTTTTTATTTCTTCTCCTTGCAGTATGATTCCTTTTCCGTTTTAACTTTCTGCATTGTCTGTTCTATGTATAACTCTAACAGCATGGGCTCCATCCTTGACTTAATCCTTTCTTGATTACGGCTTATGTTTTTATTGATCTTTTATTCCAATTACTTGTTGCCTGTCTTCTTTAGAGGTTATGTAAAAGCCTCATTTCTCGATATTTCATTCTACTATTCTTCAAAATATCATTAAAGTGTGTGTTCCAGTTCACATTATCGAACGCCTTTTTCTAAATCTACAAATACCATGAACGTAGTAGGCCTGTTTCCCATTACTTCAATATCGGCGGCAAACCTTGGTTTTTTTTATTATTTCTTATGCCTTACATTTTGATTCCCTTTCCAGATTGATATTTATGTGATGCAACTGTCTATTTCAGCACATCCCACGTCCTCCCTATCCCGCTCACAGTATTATTCCGTCCCTGTCCTCCGTCGTTGCAGTGTGATTTCCCCCCCCACCCCCCGTAATCTGTTTTTCAACTTTCTTCATCGCATGTTCTGTATATAGGTTAAACAGCATGTGCGGACAGACTGCAGCATCCTTGTCTTCCCCCTTTCTTGATTTTTGCTTTCTTTTCTTGCCCGCCCTTGCTTGTATTACTGCTGGGTGCCTGTCGTCTGCAGAGGTTCTTCCTGTCCTTTTGAGTATGTTGAGTTATCTCGTGCAGTGAAGTGTAGGTTGTCGCCGCCATGGCCTGACACTTCCTGGAGGGTGTTTGTGTCTCTCCCTCCCCCCCCTCCCACCCCCCACCACTACCCTGCAGCAGGCCGGAAACTCGCGCTCTGTCCCTCACCTTCATTACAAGCAGAGCAGGGGCGTGACGTCACGTGACGTCATGAAGCAACCCTCGCTGCGCCTGTGATCGATGGCTGACCCAAGGTCACGTCCGCCTCCTCATTAATCGATGGCACGGCCTTGGCTGTCACCTCACCTCATTCCTCTACACTCTGGCGGGTAACAGGGTGATCCTGGAGCAGGCAACTCCCCTTTAATACCATAGCAAGGGACTTGAAAAGGGTTGACTAGGGCCCCCCAGGCTATAGTGTAAGGATCCTACCCTCATGGTGTTTCACCTAAAGGTGATGCAGGGGGGGAAAAACCCTAGAAAACCTGCATCAGGTAGGTCGGGGGGCTAGTGGGTCCTACTCCTGACGGGGGAGACTGGCTGGATTGTTGTGGGAACAACGCAAAAAAAACCCACCGCCTCCGTGCCTTGATCAGCATCGAGGGGCAGTCCAATGGGATCAGAGAACAACTCTTACCGTGTTGTGCCCAAGGTCTTTGACCCCCCGTACATGCACCTCTCAAACTGCCCAAGGTCGTCTCATCCCTGCAGGAGTCTTAAGTTAATTACCTTGGCCGTGGACCAAGGAGGGGGGAGGAGGAGGAAGTCAGCCCTGACGAACTATCCAGAATTGCACCTGAGCCTCTCTCATTTTCCGCATCATTATATCCGTCATGCCGGTGGTTTTTCTCCTCGCTCTTATTGAGTGGTGAGATGCTTTCCCTCGTACCTCAGGACTATCTTTAGCCGGACACTTTGCCCCAGTTCACACTTTGTATACGTCTGCACTCGCTATTCTAAACGAACACTGCTGACTCCTCCGCGTGACCCGCGCCAAATATCCCTTACACTCGGTATGGCGTGGAGCGTGACGGCGTTCGTTGCACGGGTGCGAAACGTGGACGGCAGGAGTCGCGGAAAGGGGGAAAAAAGAATAGAAGCCTTTGCAATGTGGTGCTGCTGTAGGAGAAATGAGATGGATAGATGGATGGGTGGATAGAATCACCAACGAGGAAGTTCCTAAACAGAATAGGGGGACGAGGGAACAATATGGAGGACGTTGATCGAGAGAAGGGATAGATTAATAGGAAAAATTTAATTAGCGTGTACCCTTCTAGTAGGGTGAGTGAGAGTAGGCACCGTCTTAAGCGGAGCATCACAATCCTTGCTTGCAAACATCTCACTCCGTCCAGCCATCGTCCTGGACAACTGACGTATTTCACCGTCGTCAGTAGATATTTCCGATAGTACTTTTGCTTGCTTGATTGTGTGGGTCACATTTTAAACCCTTTCTGACCTTCAGATTATCCTTTTATTGATGTTTTCTCCTGTCACCTTCTTTTGTGTTGCATCGTCGTTTAACGGCTTTATTTGTCAACCTTTCAGATTTTGCCTTTGCCTTTCTCCTTCCCCGTTTCTTCTAATCCATTCTTAAACGCTGAAGGGATTATTTCTGTCTACTTTGTTGAAAGTCTTTTCTTTTCATCTTCCTTTTCCCTTGAGTTTAGGAAGCGGTAATATGGAATTAATTCTGACAACAGGTTATGTGGTGCTTCCCTTGGGTCGTTCAAACAATCAGCCAAAGTTTCATTTGAAGGGTTTCTTAAATTGAGCCTGGAAAATATATATACATATATATATATATATATATAATTCAGAACCACTTTTTTTTCATGTTTTTTCATGTTCATGTAAAATTAGCATTACAGGGAAGTGTGTGGGGTAAGAACAGAAGAGGGAGGCAACGGATGGAATACGCTAAGCACGTTAGGGAGGACGTGGTAGTTATGAGGGAACCTAGAGGCTTGCGCAAGACAGGTTAGCATGGACGAGTCTTAGGGATGAACACCACGAGAACAACAACCAGCCGCGTGAATAGTTGTCCACAGCTCCAGGCCTGACGTCACGTCATGCGCGGACTAACCTAACCTAACCTAACCCAACCTCACGGCCCGTTAATAATTTAAGGAGCGACTTCTTCTCGTGTCCTGCAGAAGCATAACACACGTTGGTCACTTGCTTACTGAGGGCCTTGGCAGTGCGTGATGTAGTTAAGGTTGTAAGGGAACTGCCAGGAGCCGGAGGAATCGGATCCGGGCGTGGCGCTCGTCTAGGGTTACCATGGCGACGCTCGCAACTACGCCTTGTGTTGGTTTTCTTTTTTTTAGAAAAAAATATTTATTTTGAGAAGCGGTTACTAAACCATCAAAACTGGAAAGAAATAAGTCCAGGATAATAATAATAATAATAACAACAACCCGTATTAAATGTGATGTCTGCCGGTGTGTTAAATTATTCTATTTGTAAATGTCGTGTCGGGAAGAAGAAGAATGGAATGGTTGATCTCTGTGTCAGGCCAAGCGAGAGGAGTAACATCTCTGGCAAGCGACAGGCAGAGAGTATCCTGCTCCGTAAGAGACCGCCATTTCAGTCCTGTAAAAAAACATGTCTCTCAATGGAACAAACGAAAGTGGGATATTTGTGTACACCATATCTTAAGCTAGGTTTACACGGGCAGTGATGTTCGTCGAAGTTGGGTTGGCTGTGCACTGCCTACCGTTTACATATTGGGCAGATAACTGCCCCACTTCTTCACTGACAATGCTGACAAGTGCTGCCCTCACTACAGAACAGGCAGAGAACTCTTGATGATGCATGTTTACACTTCTCTGCCATTTCTTGGCAACTACGACACAGGTTGGATTGATGTTGATGTTGCATAGAGTCGATATATTGTTTATATCAAGTTGAATATTTTTCCCCTTTGTGCACGACGCATAATGTCCATAAACAGGAACTAATCACTTTGTATTTGTGATAGAATAGACGTAACGAGGAGGAAAGGTTCCTGAAAAAGTCAAACTCAGTATCACGCTACTGTGCTATAGATACATAAAAATGAAAACAGTTGTTTAGTAATATTGCTTTATATTATTACTACAGAAATCAAGCAATAATAAAAACAGCCAGCAAATGGACTTTGAAGCTGGTTTTCAGTGTTTAATTGCCTCGGTTTCTATTACTTGTTGTTTTATTCCCCTTAAAGTTGTCAATTACTGAACAAAACGAAATGAATTATTTTCCATCACGTGTGATAGTAAGTAGTATGTTTATAGCTATACATCATTCTTTTGCGTATTTTTTTTTCCAGTTAAAGTTTGTGCCGTTGGAGGCTGGACAATAATTATTTTTGGAAAGTTAACCTAAAAATTTATAGGCTCATACACAGGTGCAACAAACGAACTCTATCCTAAATGCTTTCTGAACCAAAATTCTGGCCGCTGTTCACAACAAATATTCACTTACTCCAATCGCACACTAAACCAAACTGCACGCGTATTGAAAATGCAAAATACAAACTGTTTTCCATTGCGCAATCGATAGTCAGCCCTGACACACCGATGTTCACAATCGATAATTGACAACCGTAACTGCCACTAACTGGCAGCGTAGTCTAGGTCAGTCATGACTGACATACTGTTGACACGCTCCAAGAAAAGTGAGGCAGTGCTCCAGTCGTGTCAGCAGTTGTCAGTGCAGCACTGACGTATGTTGACACGCCACTGACATCACTGCCCCTCGTTTTCTGGCAGTCATCACTGCCCGTGTACACCATATCTTAGTATTTTCAAATATGTAAATTTATACGGGAGATTAAACAAAGTGACCGTGTTTCGAAATCGAAAATTGCGAATTTGGGGCCAAGTTACGTCAACATTTTTCTCAAATAAATGTTAATAAAAAAATATATATATATATAACTTTCTATTCGCAAATGTTGGACGAGATTGTAAGTTGTTGATTTTTCGTAGGATCTAAATACGGAAAATAAGATATTTTCTGTATGTGCTTGGACCGAATGGAATTTTAAAAATTGAAACACACCACACTCTCTCTTATTAAATTATTGAAATGTAACCTTCTTAAATTCACAACAAAAAAAAACATTTGAATTCGTCGTTTAGACATTTTAATAATAATAATAAAAAAACGAATTATAAACACTGGAGTTACCAAAATATGGGTTTGTAAGCTTTCCTTTCAAAGTCTCTCTTCCCCTATTCTGCTTGGAACTTCCTGGTTATTTACTCTATCCACCCACCTCATTCCTCTTGTGCAACTCCTACCACACAACGCCACGCTACATTTCCTAATATTGATACTTATGTTAGCCCTTTTCCCATGCCTGTGCTATCTATCCTACTCCAGCACGAGAATTCTTTAACTATGCAGGCTCGTACGTGTACGGTAATTTTCTGAGAATAATGAAAGTCTTCTAAATGCCGCCTGTTAAACTTTTTTTATTTTTATTTTTTTAATAAAACTTTGATTAAGCCAAACAAACCACAACAAGTGCACAGACAGTAATCTTTTTTATTAATTCATCAGAAACGTTTAAAACTGTATCCCGATGAAGTCGTCAGTTTGCTCGCTCTGTGCGTTTGGATCTTGGACGAGAAGAGGCGTGAAGCGGTAACACTGCGCATGCGCGTTTCTCATTCCAGGCAAGATTCCTGTAGCCAGGGATATACACGGGAAGGAGCGCGCGCTGCTGGGCAGTTTAAAGTCTTCGAAATCGAAATTCGCACACTTAAAATACTATTATTTTTTTACAAAACAAATAATTCCTCCTAAATTAATTCAGCAGCCGCCACTGTTTCCAAGTCTCCTTCTGACTCCCCTAATACTTTTTTAAAAAATTTATTTCTCTATTTTTAGCCTGCTTTCTTGTTTCCTATAGCAGGCCTTAATTACAATATTTTACAACATCTTGTACACTTTTTTTTACATTGATAATTAATAAAATACAAAAATGAATGGTAATTTTTAATCTTTTTTCCCCTTTATATATATATATTGTTGTTTTACCCCAATAAGTTGTTTATCTTTATATGTCACTGTGATGTCTTTTGGATGCGTTTAGCACGCGCAGCATATGATGATCATTCACTCACTGCATGCTTCAGTATCGCAACTTGGCACAGATATTTATCTGTGTACCAAGGAGCATGTTATCCATCTCCTTTTCAGTGCGTGGAGTTCCTTCTCTCATCCCCTGTCTCCTGATCAGAGACATTCCTGCATTCAATCTTAAACTCTTCCACCTCATCCCTGCATTTCCACTTCTCAATTTATGATATTGCAGTTCCGAGATTCCGCCATACTTCATGTTTCAAAAAAAGTAAGAGCTGCAACTGCTTTCTTAATACTTGTTATTATTATTATTTTTTAAATACTATGATTTCTGTTTGTACCATCCGGTGGTTCCAGGAATCATAGTCCCCTAATACTACAATATCGTCGGCAAAGCGTAGGGGTTTTTATTTCTTCTCCTTGCCGTATGATTCTGCATAATACACAGTTGGCTCTACAGACCCCCTGCAGACAAATGCTTCCAAATAAAAAATAGCTGAACGGAAAAAATGAATTTAAAAAATGTATTCTAATATCTTAGTCTGTCAATTCCATTTAATGTAAATATGGTGCATTATAATATTATTTATAAATATTTCATTTGTGGCCAGCAGCACAAAGCAAGCCAAGAGTTGGAACTTTCGGGACAAAGAGTGACGCTGGAAAATCCCGTAAAGGGACAAACACACGTCTATTTTGGCCCCCCGCCCCCTCCTTTCTGAGAAAGGGGCTAAGGAGGAGGAGGGGAGGGATATTGGGTTTAGCCATAGGCTGGCCAATAAGAGGATGAAAAAAAGTAGTAGAGAGGAAGGGAGAAAACGTTTACCGTAGTCTCTGTGATTGGTCATAGACGGACACTTGTGGTAAAGACGATGGCGAGAGAGATGTGGATGATGGTCCACATTCAGCGCCACAGAACGAGCGGCGTCCAAGAAGAGTCCCTGAAGAATGTTCCGGGCTTTTGGTAAAGCTAGGTTTACACGGGCAGTGATGTTCGTCGAAGTTGGGTTGGCTGTGCACTGCCTACCGTTTACATATTGGGCAGATAACTGCCCACTTCTTCACTGTGTGCAAGTGCTGCCCTCACTACAGAACGGGCAGAGAACTCTGATGCATGTTTATACTTCTCTGCCATTTCTTGGCAACTACGACCGGTTGGAATGTTGATGTTGCATAGTGGCGATATATTGTTTATATCAAGTTCAATATTTTTCCCCTTTGTGTTCACGCATAATGTCCATAAACATGAACTAATCACTTTGTATTTGTGATAGAATAGGTGTTCGTGAAATTATCACGAAAATGTCAAACTCAGTATTACGTTGCACTAGAAATACGTAAAAATGAAAACAGTTGTTTAGTAATATTGCTTTATATTATTACTACAGAAATCAAGCAATAATAAAAACAGCCAGCAAATGGACTTTGAAGCTGGTTTTCAGTGTTTAATTGCCTCGGTTTCTATTACTTGTTGTTTTATTCCCCTTAAAGTTGTCAATTACTGAACAAAACGAAATGAATTATTTTCCATCACGTGTGATAGTAAGTAGTATGTTTATAGCTATACATCATTCTTTTGCGTATTTTTTTTCCAGTTAAAGTTTGTGCCGTTGGAGGCTGGACAATAATTATTTTTGGAAAGTTAACCTAAAAATTTATAGGCTCATACACAGGTGCAACAAACGAACTCTATCCTAAATGCTTTCTGAACCAAAATTCTGGCCGCTGTTCACAACAAATATTCACTTACTCCAATCGCACACTAAACCAAACTGCACGCGTATTGAAAATGCAAAATACAAACTGTTTTCCATTGCGCAATCGATAGTCAACCCTGCCTCACCGTTCACAATCGATAATTGACAACCGTAACTGCCACTAACTGGCAGCGTCTAGGTCAGTCATGACTGACATGCTGTTGACACGCTCCAAGAAAAGTGAGGCAGTGCTCCAGTCGTGTCAGCAGTTGTCAGTGCAGCACTGACGTATGTTGACACGCCACTGACATCACTGCCCCTCGTTTTCTGGCAGTCATCACTGCCCCTGCGTGTAAACCTAGCCTAAGTGTTGGCCACGACCGCGGGTTCGTAACCTAATCACCACCACCACGGTTATCCTTGGGGGAAAAGAGGGAGAGACTCACTGTTAGCTGTCGCAAATTGGTGAAATTTCAGGCCAGGCACATAAACATTTCATATATATAATTTTTTTTGTTGTTTTGTTTATAATAAATTCGTTTTCTTAGGATATATATATATTTTTTTATTATTTAATTTATTCCTGCGTAAATAGCCTACGCAAGGTGGCGCCCAAAATCTCTGACCCCACGTGTGGTGGTACCCGCAAGTGTGCCACAGTAAAAAAAAAAAAAGGAGGATGAAAGCAGCTACTACTTGTCATAGTTTTCCTCTTCCTTCATATTAGGAGTTCCCGCTCTTGCTTAACCTTTCCCCACACATTCATGCAGGTTTTGATCTTACAGCATTTTTCACCCTTTATCCTTCAAAACCCCTGCCCCCTTTCACTTATACCCTTCTTACCGGAGTTTTTAGTTAATTAGTTCAGTATTGTTGTAAAAAAAAGAAATATATATTATAGAAGAATTTTTAGTGACACAATTTTTGAAAGTTTATGTGGATAAAGGCCTATTATAGATGTACCAGAAAAGAGGGTAGTTATGTTCAGTTTCAACTTTGTTGATTACATAAGTGAAACAGCACGGACAATCAATCATCCTTGTCTTACCTGCCTCGTGGTGTAGACTCAACCGAAGGTAAATGGTGTGTGGTTTCAGCTGCTGGAGCAGGACCGCCACTCGCTGCGGAGGCAGCTGCAGACGCTGAGGTCGGAGGCGGAGGCTCGCCAGCTGGAGCTGCAGGGGGACGTCGCGGCGCTGGCGTCGCGGCTGCAGCAGCACGACGCGCAACTCCGCAGCACCGAGAGGGAGAAGGCAGCGCTGGTCGCCGAGCTCACGGACCAGAACCTCAGGCTCGCGGCCAGGCTCAAGGAGGTAACACACAGACAGACACTACCACAAAACCTGTAAGAAAGAGTCGATGGAGGCAGTGAACAAGTGTGGTGTGGCATTCAGTCCCAAGGCTGGTCTTCTTCCCTTCCTTATAACTAGCACAACCCACAAACTCCCTAAACTGCTTAGCGTATTCCATCCCTGCGCCTTGAAATCTGGCATCGCCAGCGAGGCATTTTTCTTTATTACGGTTAAAATTTAAATATGCAAAACCATAAACTTGTAGGACATTTTTCTACATATTGGGATCACAATGAACATTTCACGGAAATGAATTAAGCGCCGTAAGAGTTGTCTTCTGTTGTCACGGTATTCAGCCGTTTGATGGTACGATGATGCAACCCTCCATTGTAACCTATTTTGTGCGAGCCTTTTCATTTCTACATAACTACCACATCCATCCCTTGGCCTCCCTCTTCTTCTGTTCTCACTCCACACACACACACACACTTGCCCCCTAATGCTAAGTTTACAAGACCCTCGTGTCTTAAAACGTGGCCTATTGATCTATCCCTTCTCTTTTTCGCTTTTACCCTATTCTTCTTATAACTTCCTCGTTAGTGATTCTATCCACTCATCCTCCTACAGCACCGCATTTCAAAGGCTTCCATTCTTTTCCTTTCCCCAACTCCTATCGGTCCACGTTTCGCACCCCCATATATAACAACGCCACGACGCTCCATACCAACATGTTTTTAGCAACGATTTCCTAATATTCACACTTATGTTACCCGTAAGTAAATTCCTGTTCCTTGCCTCTTGCTATCCTTACTCTAGTTATTACGCTTCCCAAGTAGATGTGAGTTCCTTAACTTCCGTCAAAATATCCCTTCACAATGTAACAGCCTTTGGGTAATGAAGCACACGTCGTTTGATGAGATTGCAACAAACAAGCTTGTCATTAAAAATATTTTATAGAAAAAATTTAATTAGCGTGTACCCTTCTAGTAGGGTGAGTGAGAGTAGGCACCGTCTTAAGCGGAGCATCACAATCCTTGCTTGCAAACATCTCACTCCGTCCAGCTATCGTCCTGGACAACTGACGTATTTCACCGTCATCAGTAGATATTTCCGAGGTACTTTTGCTTGATTGTGTGGGTCACATTTTAAACCCTTTCTGACCTTCAGATTATCCTTTTATTGATGTTTTCTCCTGTCACCTTCTTTTGTGTATCGTTTAACGGCTTTATTTGTTAACCTTTCAGATTTTGCCTTTGCTTTTCTCCTTCCCGTTTTGTTATTTTTCTTCTAATCCATTCTTAAACGCTGAAGGGATTATTTCTGTCTACTTTGAAAGTCTTTTCTTTTCATCTTCCTTTTCCTTGAGTTTAGGAAGCGGTAATATGGAATTAATTCTGACAACAGGTTATTTGGTGCTTCCCTTGGGTCGTTCAAACAATCAGCCAAAGTTTCATTTGACAGTTTCTTAAATTGAGCCTGGAAAAAATATATATATATATAATTCAGAACCACTTTTTTTTTCATGTTAATTGTGTCTGGTCAACAAATAAATGGCCGGCAATTATCGTTGCGTAGCGCCTGTTGTTTGCAGGCACCTGTGGGTTTCCTAATTGCTCATCACGTCATTGGCAAATAAACTGCATCATCGTGTTGAGAACATTCTGAAACCTGTATTTGCTTGCCTAATATCATCATCTTCTCACACAGTCTCGAGTAATGACAAAGTTGTGAATGAATAGAATTTCCATTTTTGTATACTAATTCTTCCGTCAAGGAGGAACAGTTTGGGCTGACCTCCTGTGGTCCAGTGGCTAGCGTCACTGCCTCACAGGACAGAGGTAATCAATCCTTTGCGCCATCACGGTCACAGAGACTGGGAATACGACTGCTGAAGGATTCCATATGCTGACGACATATCACCCTCCAAATTTGGAGTGTGTGTCACGTGAGATGACTGTTCATCCAGTAGGCCAAGGCCCTGAATAGGCTGTAGAACCAAGCAAGAAGAAGAAGAAGGAACAGTTTGGGACACTTTAATTTTTTTTTTTTTTTGGAAATTTAAAAATTATCTGATGAATAATTCCATTACACCCATTTTAAAACAAAATCATTTAATTTTCATAATAAATGTATGCAGATGATTATGACTATGGTAACCTGAAGCTTCTGCTCGTTTTAATTTGTAGTGAATCGGTAAAGGTAATGAAGAGAGAGATGATGCACACAGCGTGAGAAACACAAACACTGTAAACAAGATGGCCGTTGGTAGCCGCAATGTAAACACAGCTACAGGCTGGTTCCCTTATAACTGGTGGCGGTGTAATTACTTCCACAATTTTCAAGGTATTCGCCGCTTCGGTTATTATTAATTTGACTTGCGGTGTTTCCTTCCAGTCCGCCAGAACGGAGGAGCAGTTGACGAACCAGCTCCAGGGACTCCGTGACCAGTGCAACTTCAAGAAATCCAGCCTGCAGGACCATGTCAGCAGCATGGAAGCACTCAAGGATGAAGTAAGTACTTGAATTGTTAGAGAAACCTTGAATATAGGTGTTGGAGAAGTAATATTTAGGAAAGGCATCTCCTCGTCGATGACATTGTAACGTGGGGGAAGTGAATTTCGGGCAAGTTTCAGTCTTGGGGACCATCGGTGCCAAAGCCGGAGAACCGAGTCTGTTACACATTGTTGTGACCTTCAAATTTGTGAAATGTCGGTGAGAACCTTTAACCGATCGACAGGAGAATTAAATTATTAATGTTAAATAAGCTGTAAAATAACCAGGGTTATTAAACAATTGTTTTAAACACACAGGTGCAAGTTCTTTCTGAGAAGAACGCGGAGCTGGACAGGAGGATACAGCAGCTGAAAGGAGAACGGGACGGACTGAACGTAGCCCTGGATGAAGCGACAGACCGGATAATGGTTTTGGAACACCGGTTACGAGAAAACGAACTTCAGGTACGGCGCACTTCTGTTCACGATGATCGATTCGCATTTCTAACGGTCAAATAATTTCATCACGTAACCAATATTGATTTGCTGAAATAGGCAAAAAAAAAATGACAATTTAGTAAAGTTAAAGAATTTCTTTGTACGAGTAGCGCAGTTCAGAACTGATGAAAATGATTTAACCTTTAGCTACGTCTTCTCTCCCTCACATCACAGTTCAGGCAAGCTCATCGAGAAATAGAGCACCTGAGGATAGCCAACGGTTCGCTTGGAGATCAGCTGCAGGCGTTGAATTCCGGGAGCGGCGCCGGCACGGGCCACAGGTCGCTTCTGGCGGAAATGGAATGCGACGACGAAGCGGAGGCGCCCCTGTTGACGTCGGACAAAGAAGACCACGTAAGTGTGGATACGACGCCTTCCCCTATTTTCCGTGTGATGAACACCGGCAGTGAAACTGCTACACTTTGCTGATATTTTTGTCAGACAATTTGATACCCATGGCAGAATTTAAATGGCACAAAGAATGTGGTCAAAGACTCTTCAATAATGAGCATTATTATTGTTTCTTCAGTTCTTGGAACTCGAATGAAACGAGTTTGGAAGTTCTCAATTCTAGGCAAATATTAATTGTGATGAAAGCAGTTGAGCTTGTAGCAATTGAAGTGCGGTTAAAGAAAATAAATAATAATATAACTTTTCATATCCAGTGTAATAAACTATCAGATTCTGTTTGAATGTTCTTCTGATATAATGAATAGGTCGTTTATAAACTATAATATCTATTAAATTATTTGAACTATTGATTTAAATTTCTTTCTGTAACGTGTAATTCAAAGTATCTAAAGTAATGGAAAACATTTCTGTCAAACAGGCGAAATTTAAAGAAGAAGCCCTGTCTGCTTACCTACAGCTGAAGAGGTTGTGCGTCGAGATGGATCACAAGTCAAACGACTCCATTAACTCCGAGCCGGAGTCGCTCTCTGCGGAGAACATGTCCTTGGATAAATTTCGGGTAATTACTTACTTATTCACCATCGGCTGTTTATAAAATCTCGTTGCCTAGCTCGGCACAAATTTTCTCCTAATCGGTAGAAAACAAACAATAGAAATAGTGTAATTTATAAATTAAATTTAACGTGAAACATGTTTCTGTCACACCTGAAAAAAGTCACTAGAGGATATTCAAAGGACATAAAAAGATAAAACAACAAAGATAAATGGCATAAGATTGGAGGATAACATACCAAGAATCTAAACATTATCAATATCAGTTTTGGCATTAAGGGAATTGTTCAATGTGAATCATTTCGGCCACTGATCAAGGTTTACTGTCTTTATCTCAAATTTGTAAGTATTGTTGGTGCCTGGCAATTTCTTAACGTTCCCCCGATTCTGGGGCTGATGGCTCTTTTGTGTCTGGCCAATGTATAAGGATATGCAGTTGTTTCATTTTCAATGCGTAAACTACTTTGTGAATTTCGCTTAATACCAATGTTATATCTGAGATTTGTCTCAATCTCCGGACATTTCAAGTCGTTCACGCTTGAATAGAAATTAACTGATACATCCAATGAATTTCTTCTCTGAATTGTGTTCACTGCCTTCAAAATTTTACTCTTTCATTGTCTTTCTTTAATTGTACGTTAAAATTGGTCTTCTGGAAGCATGTTGTGCAAGTACTGGATGTTGAAACTAAAAAAACAACATGGAGGACGTCGTCGACCGAGAGAAGGGATTGATTAATAGGCCACGTTTTAAGCCACACGAGAGTCTTGTAAAATTAGCACTACACTACAAAGTAGTGACGTTAACAGTGAGGAGTAAAGGTGAGATCCAATCTACCTCCACTACAATATGGGCGGAGTTGTCCACCACACATCATCTTGACACATGACTGGCTAAATCTCCTGAACAATACCTTCTAGTTTCACATTTTATGCCCTTTTTTTAAATTTTATTTTATCTGGTACCTATGGCTCCCTTAGTTTGTCCAACACACCTTGCGTTACAATCTAAAAATTTAATTTTGCAAATGACATTGTTTTTCTAGAAAATAATGTTGTCTTACGTAAGTTAAATTATTTATAGTTTTTAAAATGATGCTGATTATTAAACAAGTTAATCAATTTGTATTGTATGTTTCCAATATAAGGTAAAACTATAAGGCATTTTCCTGTTATTAATCTTTTTAACTGATGGGGAGGGAAGTGTGTGTGTGGGGTAAGAACAGATGAGGGAGGCCAAGCAGATTAGTGAGGATGTGGTAATTATGGCTTGCGCAAGATAGGTTGGAGTGGAGCGTTGCATCGGGCCTTTCTCGGGACTCGACGCCACGACAACGACACTCGGCGGAACGAAATAATTTTTATTCGGAGTGTTTTTGGGACGTCTACCGGCCAGTGCAGCAGAAACACGTGTGGGGAAGTTGAATAGAGATTTCTTGAACTATTTTCAGCTGTTCTTCCTGATAGTTGCTTGCACATGTGTTAAATGTTACCTCACTCGACCCTCTAATAAATCCCATACTGGCAGGACTTGGCAAGTATTCCGAGACAAGTCTACCAGTGTGAATGAGGCAGTTATCCTCCTGGAACACTGCACCACTACTCGGGAAGAGTGTTTCCTGAGCAATATTGCACCCCACGTCTGACTGCTGTTGGTAATATGGGTTGTACGCACACGCTCCCCGTCGTTTGGTAAACTGTGTACCTGGACTCGTGAGAATTTGACACGTTTTAGTTCATCCAAGGTACCCGCTTTGTCCTCCTGGTGAAAGGTTTGCCATCGATGTTGGCCTCGTGCGGGTATCTACGGACTGTTTTCGAGCACGCAGGTTCTGCGAGGAGTGTGTAGACTTCTGCAGCGGTTTCCCATTTTTGTGCGTCAAATCGTAGTCGTGTCTTTGTCCCGGACAACTTCCTTTTTCTTCTGCAGTTGCTCCTCCTGGATGCGGTTTGTTCTTCTCCTCACGCACACCCTTGCGAGATGTCGGTGTAAGTTTTCCACATGCCCTCGGTCATGTCCTCCATTACACACGTGCTTTGGCATTCACCCTTCCACAAAGGTGCCTCATTGCCTTAAAGTACAATATAAACTACCAGATGTCTCTGGTGAGGCCCACAAAAATACCTTTCTATTTGTCCACATGGTCCAGTTCCAATGGAACTATAAAATATCTCTCCTTCCACAAACAACCATTACCGACAAAATTGATTACGATAATTTTGAGATTTTTTTTGGTTCGTACACTTTGCTTGCCCACTCTAATCTGGCTTTCTTTGATAGAGTCTTCTGGTGCGGTGTTAATTGTCCAGAAGTTGTAGTGGATGCTGGCTCGATGTAAAGATGAAGCCTCGCTTGGTGCTCTCCAGCGTACCTTGTTATTTCTTCCTTGATGCTTGGTTTCTGAAGATTGGTATTTCAGATATGCTGCGGCATTTACTATGTCTGTGGATTTTTTTGTATACACAAACTGTCTGTTTCGCAGGTGCAGCCCCCAGGCTGTAGAGCGATGTTAGTTTCAAGATTTCATTTAAATCGGTAGTTTGCTGGAAAGGTTGGAGTTTCTTTCTTTCTTCCAATTATTCAGTAGTATGTCTATATCTCATTCTAGGGTCTGCTTTTTTCTTTCCACCCGAGTTTGGTGTCTACGCGTCGACAGGCCACGGAGTGGAGCAGCTTCACATTGCTATATCGTTGTAACGCGTGCGTGGTTGTCTGCTGGCGAAGTTTTCACTCGTTGCAGCGATGGAATAGTTTAAGCTGGTAACTTTCCCCCTTTTCAGACGGGACTTCTGTCGGGAGCCGTGTCCGTGCTACTCTCCCTGGTAGCCAGAGAGCACAGGGAATCCAGCTGCAGCAGTTCAGCGAGCGTCCTAGAAATAGAAATTGAGCTCCACAGGACGCAAGAACAACTTGAGAAATTACAAAACCAACTTCAGGAGCAGACTGACGAACTACGCAGGAAAAACGAAGAGGTTCTAGACTTGACCAGTAAAGTAAGTTGCACCGTCACAATATTTAATCTATAAAAAGTGATTTAATATACATTGTTTATTTTTTTTAATATAATAATTCAATGTATAATATATATATTACACAATAGTAAATTAATAAACCAGTCTAATTGACTGATACATTATACTAAAATAAAAATACATATTGTTCCAATGTTTTGGAACCTCTACAGGTGCACAAATATAAAAACACTACACTCTCACCAAGTTGACCAGAGTGTGTAAGGTGAACTCTCCATTCCGAGTTGATTTTTTGTACCCGAGTCGCTGTTGTGTTGAACCACTGTTATTTTTTTTAGCTATCTTATTATTTTATACTGTTCTTTTACTTATTTATTTGATAAAGTGATGGTACTATGTCATCTGAAGGTGTTATTTGAAGTAACAACAATGTATTATCTTTCCTATAATAATATGAAAAGGAAAGATGTGGAACCTGCAACACAGACAGTACAAGGCCACCGAGCGACGTCTCCAAATAAGTGAGGAGTGGAATAATTAAAAAAGAAGAAAGCTGTGCAAGCCTCCTGGGTTACAAATTGTTGAAAGGCAAATAAATGAGGCATTCAAGTTGTTAAATGACGCCTTAAAAAGGAGGGGGGATTGTCATCTCTATTAAAAAATGTTCAAGAAATAAAAGACAAATCTTATACTATGTTTGTAAAAAGATTGAAGCTCATTCCTTTAACAAAGAATTCTCGGGATTCTAACGGGGTGAAAACACTGTAGAAATTGTAACCAAGAAGGCTTGCACATGTTTACTGGACAATAAAAATTTATATTTTCAGATATACAATTGTTATATTCTTCGGAATTGTGTAGTGTTTATTCTGATTACTGTTAAATAAAGCATTGTTAAAATACAATATGAGCTATTAAATATGTAATACAAAGTAACATATATAAAATAGACAAATGATTTAGGCTTCATTAATTTAATCAAATATAAATTTTACGCAACTGTTCTCTGTCTTAAAATACTTCTCTGTATCTGCTACTGGTTAAAGAGAATAATTTAAGTGATAACATGTATCTGGTGTAAATAGTTTCACATAGTTAAAAAAATATTAATTTGACCCTCTACAGATCAGCGTCAGGGAGGCGGAACTGTCCGGGGCCAGAGAGGAACGAGACCAGGCTCGGAAAGACCTCGAGAGCACGCACATGGCCCGCGACGAGGTGGTGAGGAAAGCGTGGGAAGTGCGCGACGGAGCGGTCCGACGGAAGAACGCGACGGAGGTGGAGCTGGCTCGCACTCGCATAGAGGTGATGCAGGCCAACAGCCAGCTCCTCGAGGCCATCCAGCAGAAGGTGGAACTGAGTCAACAGCTCGAGCAGTGGCAGGTGAGAGCGCCGTTTCAGTGGAAAGCGATGCTTAAGAAATAGGATTATTGTGTGGTTGCAGAGGATTGGAAATAAAATGACAACCTATCACGATAATTAGTCGGGCACCATTTACCGATTCACGACCGAGATGTGTCTAATGATATATGTGTGACGTTGACTTATCATAGTGCCTTTTTTTTTGTATCGTGTATGAGAAAATTTATTTTGATGTATGTTATTGGTGTTGCTTAATTCAGAAACTATATGTATATGTCATTTTTTTCAAAATAAGAATATTAAAGGGTTGCTTAAAAAAAAGTGGTAGTCATAACTAGTTTCAAATTGCTCAAAATTTTCTCAGGGTTCCAACCTTCGAAAATTTTGAACAAAGTTTGCACCGGGAATATTTTTGCCCGTTAACGACATTTGTCTGGTTCACAGATGGACATGCAGGCTCTGCTCGACGACCAGATGCGGCGGAAGTTGACCAAGCAAGAACTTCGCTCCAACCAGACCAACAACACCAGCGACTACGAGAGCGGAAGCTCGAGCAGTGGGAGCTCTAGCGGCAAGAAACGGGCCCCAACCAGGAGACTATTCGGCCTGTTTCAGCGGTGAGCGGCTGTAAAGAGAAAAATATATACAAGTGCAATGAATGCGTGAAGCGTTCCATTCAAAATAAAGGCAGGGAATATTTATTGTTAAAGAATGAGATTTTTTACCACTTTTATACATTGGAAATATTTATATAGTCTATTAAGAGAATATCGTTTTAAAGTGTATTGATCTCAATCAGCAGACCCGTTTACGGAACTGACGCTTGCGTGATATTTTGAATTGAAAATAGATTTATTTGTTCCTTGCTGATGATATTTGCTCCTTTATTAATGAGGCACACACTAGTAAAGTTATTTCTAACTATAAAGAACATGTTTTGTACTAGTCACTGAAATGTATGTATAAATATAAATCCGTACTTTGTAAATAATTGGTATTTGCACATTTACCTCCAAACTTGCTCCTCCTAGCAGGAGGTTTTCATTTGAATGAAATGGTCTTGTTTAAAATATTCCACTTCAATTGTTACAAATGTTTTGTAAGTTTGAACAGGAGAAGAAATTTTAATGGCTGGGAAAAGTGAATTAATGGATGCTTATAGAAAATACATCACCAAAAGTGCAATTAACTACATGCTGTAAATATCAAAGATGTCTATTTTAAAATAAATAAAATTGCTTGTACATATCAGAAAATGTGTTCAAATTTAATCCCTCCCCACTGTTATAACTGAGGGTTCCAAATAGCTCGCTGGCCAAGGTGGACGAGTGTCTCCCCAGGAGGAAAAACATTTGTAAAAAGATTACCGTTTCAATCCAGATAATTGCATATGAAAACATGTGTGTCGGTAATTTACATACAGAAAACCTTAATTTTCTTACCGACGTTTGGTGGTGGGGAGGCTGTGGACAATAAATCGAGATTTCCCCGCGAGGAGCAGGTAACGCCCAAAAGGATCCCACGTGACGTTGCAGACTTTCACTTCACCGTCTTGTTTCGAGCACGGCAGTTTAAGAGCGGTCACTCTGCAGCACGAGTCCCAAAGGAAAATCCTCGTAGTCCCCACTGCTGCGGCCAACCTTGGCTGAGACGGATCCCAGCAAACATCTGTGGATATGTGAACAGACCATCAGTTACCTGAAAAGGCCATCAAGAGAAGAATTGCTTCAATTGAAGCTCAGCCAAAAGCCTGAAGCTAAATTTAGAAAATAAGAAAGGGAAAATTTCAAGTGGACCCGGAAATTGACCCTGGGATCCCGAATGGCTCTCCGGGCTATGCTCTTGGCATAAGCCTGGTACGGCCAGGTCGGGTGATAGAGGGTCCTACAGGTTGAGGGTTGGGCTTGGGGCTAACCACCCTATCCTGTAAAAAAACCCAGCTGGTTACACAACCTAAAAAATAAAGGAGGCTAAGGTCCAATTACTGGCTCGTCAAAATCAGTAATTCATGCCGTACTATATACAGTAATGTTTTGAATGGGAATGATTCCAACTGGACTACTGTGCACACTTCCAAGACATCTGCTGAATCTAACTCAAACTACAGTAGCAAACAATTTGTCAAACAGTATTTTTAACACATTACTCACCCTTTACAGATCCATTGAGCACCAGAACCGAGGTAAGTTTAAATTTTTCGACATTCCATATCCAAAGAAGCGCGGGGAATCTATCTTCTACAGTAACGAGCCACTTCCCGCACGAGCTGAACTTCAAGAGACTTACACCTCTCACTGAACCGAGATCGCACGTCTCCCAACTCGGGACGGTCAACTCGATCGGCCTTTCAGCCAAGGTTACAACTGAAATAAAAACAACCACTGTTGAGACTGCAGCACATTTACAGTACTTAATAGACAAATACAGGATGTTGTAAAAAAAATAGTAATTAATTATTAATACATTTTTTATTAAGATTTTGTTCAACAAAATTAAACTGTTCTCAATAACTATGTAGCCCCCTCCCCCTCCCCTCCTTTCCCAATCTCACTAGAACAATTATGTTTGATTTTACTTACACCCCGCCTCATACCCATCATCAGTTTCAATCTTCTCGGTGTAGTGATGCACAGTGATGTCTCGGTCACTTAGAACACCGTCATGCTCAAATGTTTTTATGGCCGTCCACGTGATATAATTGATCAGGAAAACCTAACAGGCAGAAAAGAATTATTATTGGGCAGCCCTTACTGATGTACAAGATCCAGTATTGGCAACTATTTATGCAAGGAGAATCAATAGTATTCAATATAAGTACAACGTTGTATTGTTTTCAAAACTTGGATCAGTTACAAACAATCTGTTCTAGGGTTATACAATTATATATATATTGGAATAACACATACTTGATCTGCTCCACAGCCTTATTTGGAGAATTTAGACAAAGTGGTGTTGACGAGGGAAAGAAATGAGAATAGATGAGATCTTCGCAAAGTCCCAGCAGGGCGAGCTAATCATAGACACACAACGTTAATTACAGGGAAATAAACCACAATCTCCAATTTATCAAATCAATTGAATGAATTTGAATTAAACAAATAGAAGATTTAAAGCACTTGACACCATAAATACTTTCCACCTCTACTATGTCAAAATGCTGCCGGCAAGGTGACAGGGCGCGCACAATAATATTTTTAACGCAGCACTTCTTTTAAATAGTGTCAGTGTATTACACTATAGCCAATCACATGGTTCAACCTGTGCATTTACAGATAATGATCAATTACATACAATATAACAGAGTTCTCACACATATACAACTGATTGTTTTTGTGGGCATATTAATATCAGCATTATATGACAGTTTTTGGGCTGTTGGGCCACATTGTTGTTTGGCGTTCTTGGCAAGAGCGCCAAACGACAACATGTCCCAACAGCCCAAAAACCGCCACATAATGCTAACATTTCTTACAATTTTTTATATTATTTCACATTTAGTTTACATTTGTTTCACTGACCTTTTTTTCAATTTCATTTTAATTTATATTCTAATAGTTACAACATTTATAAATTAATTTTTCTATTATATTTAAAATGTTGCTTACTTCATATGTTGTAGGAAAATTTTCCTACGTGGAAATAACATCACATTAACGAGACTCGCAACATTTCAATATTCATATCAAAGGAATAATATTCAGGTGAAGTGACCAATGTGATGATTTTATTAATTGTAATCATGTTTATTTAGTTCAGGGTTTCTTCTTTTAACTTATGATTCGTTTTGATTTTTAATAGATTTTATTGGAAAGAAAACCAAACTAAATGCCATATACAGCTATGAACTGATACTAATGCTAAGAAAATCACATACTTGCAGTTACTATAATTTTACAAATGAATTTACTGTGCTGCTTATTAGTAGAATCAAGTACATTTCTCCTAGCTGCCGATTCTCAGGGGATTAATTTATATTTCGAAATTATTAGCGATTTTATAATTGGCCTGGGTATGAAGGAGTGCTAAATACCGTGATGGATCGCTGTGGTTGGAGTGGCAGTGCGATTCACTCTCGCGGATGCTGGACCAATTCGTATTGTTGGCCATGAAACTAAATTTGCTGAAGACAAATCTATTGAAAGTTATCAAACTCACTTCCAACAGATACATGTTGATAATGGAAAACGTCTCAGCCCGATTTGTTGACTTCCTGTTGCTATGCCTGCTCCAGCATCCAGAAATCCTGTAACTGGGCATTGTCCTAAGGTCATAACTTAGCCCTTGTCACCGATGCTCATGCGGTCAGTGCAGAACTCGGCAAATGTTCATACCGAAATGAACTTCAAAAATTTAATTCTACACATAATAACCTGGTTACCTAGATTTTGCTAATGTTAATCGATTTTAAACTAAATTAAACATATAATTCGAATTTAATTAAGGCTTATTACATAAGCAACCATTACACCATAAGACGATGGCATGCATAGCAATTGAAATGGCGAGTGTCTACAATTGACTTACCTTGCTGGGAGTCCGAGAAGTTCATAATCTACACCAGGAAATCTTCCCATTCTATACAAACATAATAGGCTGAGAAAGTGAGAATTTGGTATTCTCTTGCAACAAAGCGGCACATGAAAACAAAGAAATATTAAGGGTTTGCTCACGGTTCCACTGAAGCAGCCTACAGCTAGAAGTTGTCCTGATGGGGACCACGTAACTGTTTTCACGCCAAGACATTTCCTCTTAAAGTCCCTCAACCAAGAACCACAGCTTGCCGACAACACTTTCACAAAGCACTCGTCGGGTCGGTCATCCCAAATGCAGAGAGTTGTGCTGTTTGGTGACCACGAGATTCCCCCAACAATTTGTATTCCGTCACAAGGTATTTGCTGTAACAATTTGGAAAAGTTGTGGTGTGTTACAAGGTTATTTATTAAAGAAAAATACAAAACTAAATTAACAGTTAATTAATTTTAATTCAGAAGAAAGACAAGAATTGAAAAATGTTGATGTGACCCAGGGACTCAAACCCCAGACCTCTGGGCAGGCAATCTACCTATTGAACAAATACAAGTCGACGTCCAAGGACCGATTCAGCATCCCTCCACTCCTGTAAACCTTAAGCCAGGCTCACCTACAATTTTACTAATCATGTTCATCACAACCTAATTGCTAGGAATTTAGTGAAGAATGGACATATCTGTAAATTAATCAAAGGTGCATGGAATTCAAGTCTAAAAGAAGTAGAAATGCTTCAATTGAAGCTCAAGTAGGATTTCCTCCTCTTCAGAAAATTAAATTAAGGCCAAAGAGAGAAGAATTGCTTCAACATACTAAACTTGGTCATGAATTGCATGATTGTAAGGTGAAACTTGACTATACCCAATGTCATATTTCTCTTTAAACTTGTGCGGGTTATTTATATTGTGATGTGGTGGGGGTTATTAATTATATTAAAGAAGGTTTACTGGAATTTATTTACTCATTAAGGAAAGTATTTACAAAATGAGATTCTAAAAAAGCATAAAAAGAAGCTAACACAACTTATTATCAGGTTAAATCATTGATGTAGATACCCATCAAGGATTGAGAACCTTAGCAGTCTACCTTTCAATCATTTTTCACATCTGTATCTCTGCAGTAATTGTTGAATCGGACAACCTCGTAATCATCTCTGTATCTCATGACAATAAGATCAAAAATATCAGTCTTCAAAACACCAGAAATGCGTGAAAGCTATTGATTTTGTCGACCGCCTGTGGTCGTTCACCCTGAACTGGGAAATGTCATTGGACTAGGATACCACATAGCTCAGAAATTTTAAATTTCTAGAGAACAATCTTATCCACACTTGGCACCTTTGTAAACAAACTATCGATGTGGTTCGTTCTTATACTCACATTCCAGGTATTACAATTCTGCTGCCAGGAAGCACGTTTCAATTTACGAAGTTCTCAACCTTTGTATATGTTAAATGAATAACATTATACAATACAATAAGTACATTAGGATTAATGTAACATTACAGGTAATGTTACCATCCATGTGCATAAGCAATACTTAAGTATAGGCTGGGAATATGAAGATGAAGCTCAGATGTGGCACATTTGAAAGATGTTTAATGATATTCCAATCAAAAGTGATGCTGGACTGAGTAGTCGGGCATTTTACCAACGTGTGCAAGAAGTCATACAGATTAATTGCGTGGATTGATATGAAATTAGATAAGCGTGGACTTTGCCATGTTGGCAGAGAATAGAAGACATTTGTTCCATAGAAGTAAGGATGCCAAGGAACAAATTAAAAGTATGAAACAGAGAAAATATCTGGATGAGGATAGTTACAGCCTACAAAGATGTTGAAAATTAGATCGCTGGTTTGGTATACATTAGTAACAACTAAATTAAAGCAGCAATGAGTTTATGAAGACTGCAAAAGTGTTAATGAAGAAGGCTAAAATATAAATTTCACAGCTTACTATCTTTCCTCTCAGAACAATCTGAAGTAAAACACTCCATTTATCACATAAAAAATTATGATTGGTGTAAATTTAAAACTTACTTTAATCAGTTTCCATGTTGTGACATTAAATAATGAAATGACATTGGTGGGGAAGTGATCTTCAATCACAGCAAGGAGTTTGCCGTCATCACTAAATGCAATTGCCGGCTTTGCAGTTGACTTGACGTTGTGAATATAAAATACTGAACATCCAACTAATGACCAGATGCAAACCCAAACCTAGAATAACATAAATACATTGTTTGTTAGCTTCTACAAAAATGTAACAAAGTTATGGATAATTTATGGGATGAAATTTGGAACCGTGCTCACCGAGTACCAGAACTGAATACTGAAAAATAATTTAATTCTTACAATATCCATTCTACTTTCTTTTTCATCATGAATTTAGTTTATGGACATTTTTAGGCATCATTTTATACCACAGGAACGTTCTGACACATGGAGAAAGGAATTTAAATGCAATATAATTGATAAAATTAGTTCTCAACGAGGAACTGCCATTTCTGATGCTTAGGTAAACAGTTTAGCAAGGAAATATACACCGAATGGAGGATTGTATTGAAGCAAAATCCTAAATAGATGGCATATATGACAGAGGTTGGCAAATAAACTAGTGAATGAGAATGCTTGCAGGCTTAGTAAAGTGTTCAATGAACATACTGAAAACTGGATATACACTGATAAGAGCGTTATGCAATTAAATTTAGGTATGTCCGGGATTATGTCTAAAAAGTCAAAGAACAGATGTGGTAACAAGTATAATCAAGCAGAAACTTAAGTAGTTTAAATGATAAAAAAAAATCATTTTCTGGTTTCCACTCAGGTTAAGCATTGAGGAGAAAGATGAGAATGGAAAAATGTCAACTGGACCAGGGACAGGAACCCAGGACCTCCCGTTTTCCGGCAAGCACTCTGGTCCCTGGTCCGGTCAGCATTTTTACTTTCTTGTCTTTCTTTCCAAATTAACCACATGCTCCTGCTTAGCCTTCAATTGAAGCAATTTTACTTCCATTGACTTGAAAGTTAAGCATTTATTAAAACACTTTGAATGGTGTGGTATACTTCCATGACGACAACTGAGCACTCAAATGACATGTTGTGTGTTAATAAATACATAATCCAGATAGAAACCTGAGAATGTTTTATTTATTGCAATACATAGTTATACATGAACATATCTTTATTGAAAAAACAAGTCCAAAGAAAAAGTGCATAATCAAGGAAACCACAAATGAGGGGAAAATTTAGGCTGAATCGGAGTTGAAATAATCCAAATATGTAAGACACACAAAAACAATTAAGTGTTCCTTCATCTACAAAATAAAAACCTTTATTTATCTAAATTGAATATAAACATTAATTGTTCGTATTTTATTTCTTGAGCATAGGATTTTTCCCTAAATTACGAGAAAATGTCTCCATACAATACAAATGTAAAGAGGTTATGACGTCAGAGGTGTATCCAAACTGATCCAGCACCAAAAAATTAAAACTATTTGTAAATAAGTGAACCACGAATACTAACACAGAATTCCGCAGTGGTTAAAACGTGCCTGCCGTCCGGACTCCAGCAGGCGTCGATGATGCCAGCGTTTCCCTCTCTTATGGTACACTTCCAGGACGAATTTGCCATCGAGAACACCTGCACCGTATTTATGCCGTACATCGAACACAGAACATATTCGGAATCCGAGGACCACTCAATGTTCTGAAACAATAATCAAACGGTTTGAAAAAGGAAATTAAACTACGTATTATGAAACCCTTGAAACGGGGGGGAAACATTTACATCGACGAGATGTGGACATATGAACGAATGAAGAAGTTCTCCCGTCTTTGAAACTCGAATAGTGACGTTGTTCCTGAAGCAGCTAGCGATGAAGCCACCGTTCTTGGATATGCGGCAAATACTGCTGGTGATACGGTATATTTCAGAAAAACTCATTTCACAACAACTTTTAAATTAACCACCATGAAACAAGCGACGGCGGTTTCCAGAGATGTTACGCTACTTTCGATTTCGACAGCACCAAAGTCGATACTTCTTATAATTTTTTTAAAATAAAAAACAGAAAAAATTGTTGACTTAAAGCGTATGTTCAAGTAAAAAGGTTTTACGAGCCATCGAAAGTCAGTCGTGATTCATAGTATTTGTTCAATTTATATAATCCGATTAATGTAGGAGTGTTCTATTCAATCCACAATCGTAATAATACGAACTTCGTGCCTCAGTATCCTGTCTGTCTTTTCTGTTTTGTAAGATTCTCATCGAAACTGTTCTCCGAGGCTTCCTCGTCAGTTAATTTTAAGCTTCACTTACGCATCACGTTTAATTCCGCGTTCTAGTTTTCCGTATTTGTTCATCTCAAGGTTTTCATTTCACTAAAATGTATAATTTTTTTACCGGCCCCAAGACTCGAGTTCTTTACAAATTGCTATCTGTAACCTTAAATTTATAGTTGCCCATTTATTCAGGATTAAAGTAAAAATAAAGCACAATAGAAACGGCACAACGTACCGATCCTTTCTTTGGCGCAGTCGTTTCGGCTGCAGTGTATGTACCTTAAGTCGTGGGATGAATTATACACCCTCCAATGGAGACAGTTCCTGTGGGAGTTTTCTCGCAGGCGCTCACCTGATTATGTCGGGAATGCCTCGTACTCTCTATGGTTTTTTTCCCCAAAGTTCTCACATGCCGAGACATCTTCACCTATTTTTGGGAGGTTTATGTAGTGGGGTCGAAGACCTTGGCCATAAGGCAATAGTTGTCCGCTGATCCAATTGGATCAGTCGGCCAACTGCCTCCTGAAACTGGTGGAGACACGGAGAAGGGAATGCTGCGACCCCATAGCAAACTCTTCTCCCGTCATTCGGAAGGACGTGAGAATAGTACCCAATGCCCCACCTACCTGATGGTAGGATCCTTAAAACTATAACCCAGGGGCCCTAGTCAACCCTTGGCTACCTTATGCATCCCCCCCCCCTTTTTCAATTTCCTTCCTATGCTATTAAAGGGGAGTTGCCCGTTTCAGGATCACCCTCATGTAGCCTGTTAGCCCCCCAAAAAAATTATACACCCGCTCTTTGCCATTCACTCCCTTGCTATTAAAGGGGAGTTGCATATTTCAGGCTTACCCTCATTTAGTCTGTTAACCCATCCCCCCCCCCCTAAGTATTCTTACATATTATGAGGCTCCAAAGAAAGGAATTTACACACTGTGCTGTTTTTCTTTATGCTTTAAATTTCATTATTATGATGTTACTTATTTCACCAAAATCCGATAATCCTAAATTTATGTTACAAAACAGGTATTTTAGACAATAAGAAAATGATATTGGCTTCTACCTGCCATGAAAACCTTCACACAGTTTTTGGCTTTTTAGGCAGCAACTCATGAACCAATCCATCAGCAATGACAGTGAGATTTCAGAAGCCACTTGAAATAAATCATGATTTAGAAAAGTGTTGTTTCAAATTCATGTGTGACCATCACAACGTCAAGTTCACGTCATCGTGGCCTTCCTCGTAATTTATTTCCCTAATGATATGCCTGCAACTGTAATGGTGGTAGACACATTTTCAGATTGCATTGTGGTGAGCTAAAAATAACTCTGCACGTTCTATTAACATTTCCATCAGGTCGAAACTTCCAGAACCGGAATACAAACATACTTGAAAAGATTGCATCAAAACATTTTAATTGTAATTTTATCAACTTTTACACCCCACTGCCACAACTTTGACTGAGGCCGGTGTCGAGCAAGCCACAGAAACCCCCGAGAACATTTCCGACACGGTATTCACCGGTAACACCAATGGAACTTCACTCTATTGTGTATTTATGTCAACTGGTCTGAACAATGAAACAGATCTGCCTACCAAAACAATAATTTAAATTAACAGCGTATCTATTAAGTTACGCAAACCCTGTTCTCCGTCGTAACTGTTCTTAAATGGAGCAATATGAACCTTCAAATTCACTTCCTCTTACTAATCCATAGCCTCTACAGAATACAGTCAGCAGTAATTAGAATTGAAGATCCAAGAGAAGAAGGCAGAAATCAAGAAAGGAGGAAGACAAGGATGCAGCAGTCTGTCGCCCATGCTGTTTAACCTATATATACAACAGGCGATGAAGTATGTTAAAACAGAATATGGAAAAGGAATCATACTGCAAGGATAAGAAATAAAAACCCCTACACTTTGCTGATGATATTGTAGTATTAGGGGAATCAGAAGAAGACTTGGAAACCATAATAAATGGCATGAACAGGATCTTGGAGAAAGAGTTCAATATGAGTATTAATAGACTGAAAACCAAGATTGTGGAGTGTAGTATGGCAGACCGTGGAATAACGGTGTTAGATTGGGAAGGGAGATTTTGAAGGAAGTTAATAAAGTGTAATAACTAGAGTAGGATAGCACAGGCAAGGAAAAAAGAGGAATTTACATACGGTTAATATAAGTATGAATATTACGAAATTTTGGTATGGAGCGTGGCGTTACATGAATGTGAAACGTGGACGATAGGAGTTGTAGGAAGGAAAAGTATAGAAGCCTTTGAAATGTGGTGCTGTAGGAGAATAAGATGGGGTGGATAGAATCACTAATGAGGAAGTACGAAGCAGAATAGGGGAAGAGTGAACAATATGAAGGGAGAGATCTAATAGGCCACGTTTTGAGACATGCGAGTCTTGTAAAATTAGCATTAGTGGGAAGTGTGTGTGGGGTAAGAACAGAAGAGGGAGGTCAAGGATGGAATAGGGATTAGGGAGGATGTGGTAGTTATGTAGAAGTGAAAAGGCTTGCACAAAATAGGCATCATACCATCAAACGACTGAATACCAAAACAACAAATGACAACTCTTACAGTGCTTAATTCATTTCCATGAAATGTTCATTGTGATCCCAATATATAGAAAAATGTCCTACAAGTTTATAGTTTTGCATATTTAAATTTTAACCACAATAAGAACAATGCCTCACTGGCGATGCCAGATTTCAAGGCAACCACAATACAAGTAGGCTTTAGTGTAGGTGTAGTTTCCGTCGCCAAAATAAACAGATATTTCATTTTAAACAACAAAACTTTATTAAAAAATTTTTCTCGTGTACAAGAAATAATTATAACATTACAAATTGACACTGAAATGTTAACTCACCTGTGCGGAGTAACCTCGTGTGGCATAGATTCTTCTAGCATTTCTTCTTCCCTTAATAACCTTTGAATCTGTAACACGTTTCTTTGTATGTAGGATATTAAGAAAAGAGTCAGGGAGAGAGAGAGAGAGAGTAGGGAAAAAAACAAGGTGAAATTGAAATTAAACACACAAATTAAATATTTTTAAAAGTACAAAATATTGAAAAGAAATTAATGGGATTGAAGGCTCTCCTGGTGTATTTGCCATAGAAAAAGCTCTGGGCATTCCACAAGGGTGTGTAACTTTGATTAAAATGCAACGTTTCGACAACCGCCAGCTGTCGTCATCTTCCTCTATTCAGCGGAAGATGATGACAGAGGTCTTTAGGTCAAATGATTGCGTTTTAATTAATGTTGCAACCGTGTGGAATGACCAGAATTTTTCATACACTAAGTTATATGGATTTATTTTTAGAGTGTGAGAAAGATAAAGGAAAAAACTATATTTTAAGAACAAATTGGAATCTATTCTAAAAATAATCAAAGGCAACTTTGAATGTGAAACAACACAGTTGTGTTTAGAAAGTAATGATCAACAAAACCCTCAAAGTTTGACAGATCTTTTTAATTGATTCTAGACCAACATTTGAGACAGTAAAGAAACTCTGTTCACTTTCAAGACACAGTTGTGGAACAACTCTGAATTTGAAAATTAATGGCAATGGAAAGTTAAGTTATGCCTTGGACATTCGGCATAAAATTATTTACACATAATGGAATGCATGGAAATTACTTACAATACGCCAAATTCACTGTACACTTATCAAACCCTATATTGAGTATGAAACGTCATGTTATTTTTTTGTGTAGTAAATTATTTGTGACAAATTCTTTAAGGAGAAACGAGTCCACATGTCTGCAACCGTTGCAGATCTGAAAGATGTTAACAAGTCGAGCTGGCAGTATGTCCCTGAATACAAAGAGAGATTATTACGGTTCAAAATATCAACCTATCTCTCAGCACGTCACTTGAAAAGCACACACAGTTTGAGGACGAGTAAAATAACCTCTGTAACTAACAGGAATTTTTATAAGAAAAAGAAATAAGCTTCAAAACAGAGACAGAAAAACCAATAAATGAAGGGATAGTCACTCATAGGCCTTTTATAACACGCCAGCCAAAATTATTCGAAAATATATTTTAATGAAATATAATGAATAGGCACAAAGTATCAGCCCTCTCTCGCAACCTCTTAAAAGTTTAAATGTAATTCATTTTTTAAAATTTAGTGGAAAAAATATTATAAGTATACACTTGACTGACAGAGTTCAACCACACCAGTTTTATTTACACAGTAAGGGGAGTCAAACTAAAAAAAAAAAAGGGCATCAGCTACAAAGTGGCAATCGAATTTGTTTCACTCGAAAGTAATTGCCTGAAGTGTTAATAATTTGTAGAAACGTTTCTCGGGTTTCCAACCGGGTAGTCTCAGTAAACAGCGACGTTTCGACAGATAGCAACTCCGTCATCTTCCAGGCTGGAAGTTGCTATCTGTCGAAACTTCACTGTTTACTGAGACTACCCTGTTGGAAACCCGAGAAACGTTTCTACATATTCTTCACCGGGAAAGCATTTGTTCTTTAATTAATAATTTATTGCACTGGGAGACAATATGATCGATTCCTGTCTTGTAGAAAGAGCCAGGTCGTTGAAGCATCCGCCACCTCACCCTCTCTTGGCACTTCCTCTTCCAAAAGAAAGAGACGGCCACAAAAGTCTTTCCTTCAGGTTGCCAAAAATGTGGACAACACAAGGGGAAAAGACCTGGGACATACAGAGGATGTCGAAGTGTTTCCCACCCAGCCAAAACTCTGAAGTGTATCCCTTACCAGTTTGGGGGACCGTCGTTAACGTGCAAAACAGGATGATTCCGTCTGACAGAATTCCTAAGGGACCCAAGTCTTTATGGGAAACATTCCTATATCATCTGCAGGCCCATATCTTTCCCATTGTGACTTCCACATTTTCTGGTGACCTTGAGAGAGAGATTCTCGGGTGTCAGATGATCTACCTGTTTCTACAAGACTGGACTTCATAGTCTTGTCTCCCAGTATTATAAACATATTAACTCTTCTGGCAATATTACTTTTGAATTGCAGCTGGTGGCAGTTTTCATCTGACCGCCGCTCATAGATTCTAATTTTCTACTGCATTAAAATATATTTCCGACATATTTGGTTTCTGTATTAATTTATAATTCAATTAAGTCAAATAAATATAACTGTTAATTGTTTTCCTTTTGTTGTTTAAATTTTGATTATTTAAAGATTGCTCATAGTGCACATAGAAACACTACATTAAGTTAGGAGTATCTGGTTCAGGGACAGATCAAATATATCACAGTCTAACCTCGATTGACATTCTGTATGGAAATTTGCTGTTATTACAGTGTTGACAGGAAAGCATATTTTTATATTTATATTATATTTTCAACAACAAAAAAAAAGAATTTGTAACTGACCAGGAATATTTAATCTAAAAGTTATATAAACTGAGATACAAGATAAAAAAAATAAATAGAAGAATTCAAATAGTTTGAATTTCCAGAAGTAATAACCATTTTGAACACTTGAGGACGATTCATTCACCAAGGAATATTTTATACATATATTACAAAAATATTACTTTTACACAAACACACACAAAACGAATTAGGTAAGTGCATGCAGAACTACGGCACCACACAAAAAAAATAAAATAAACAAATAGCAGAACATGCACAGGACTTTAATCACAAGTTTTATTCCCAGGACCGAATGAACCCCATACATTTAATCAAAAGATTAAATAAGCTGTCTCCATCTACGCTGTCTCGCAAATCAGAGTTAATACTGTCAACTTCTGAAAGTCCCAAGTAGACAAAATCAAAATCTCCGAAAAGTAATAATCACTTTCACCCCAAACTCAAGCGTGGACATTATTAAATTTCTTTCTCTCTGGAATAGACCGAATTTAACACATTTCCGTAAGAGTGTTCAGAATCTTGAACCCTGCTCAAATTCTTAAACCTTTTCATCTGAAGATCAAAGGCTTTTCTAGCGAATTGAATGAAGAAATGCTTCTTGGGTTCCCACCTGGGTAATTTCAAAGAGCAGCGACTTTTCGACGGCTTTCACCGTCATCGTCTTCCGGGCTGAAGTGGAAGAAGATGGCTGTGAAAGCCGTCGAAACATCGCCGCTCTTTAAAATTACCCGGATGTAAACCCAAGAAGCATTTCTTCAAATTCTAAAGACTTTAAAACATTCGATTTTCTTCCTTCTTTCACTTTATCAATTTCTGTTACTGTCTTTGTTCAGTTTTAACATTTTATATCATAGTAATTAATTTTTAATTGTTTATTTAGCAATTATTAACTGAATTTATTAATTGCACCAAGAATTTAGTACTTTATAACATCTTTATCTAGTATGTTTTCTGTCAAACATTGTTTTAAACTACAAATAAAGTATTGTATTTTAAATTGAGATTTCTGAGGCAATAAAATACTGTTTCAGAAGTTTGTCACTGGGTCCAGGTCAAAACTAGTAAACTAGTTATTACATTGCCATATTAATTTCCCCTTCAGATTGTTTGAAGAAGGTAAGAAGATCCTAATACCAAGACTTTCCCCTTTACATCCTCTCCCAAAGTCAGGCAAAGCAAAGGACAACTAAAAAGGCAAGTCTTCACAACAACAACCTTCAGGGTTGCCGACGCCAGAACTACCCTCCTTACGACACATAGCAAGTTGCCTCTTACATCCACAACCTTTAGGTGTGAACAATCATGCAACAGAAAGTTCCTCTACATTAACTAACTAAGCCAGCTTTCACTTACCTTCCATTGAACAGTACCCAGGATCAATTTTCACAGCTTATTCTTCCCTCGATATTCTAAATTAACTGCATTTGTGCCTTCCATTTGTTCCGAACCTTCCGACAATAAACTACACATCTTCCCCTGGCATTCCATCTTCTCGCTGCTTTCTGTGTGTGTGTTTGGTGATGAACACACAATACCAGTGTTTTCTTCTGCAACCAAGTGCCTTTTTTCAGAAAAACACTTCCGAACTGTGGCTGTCGTGGAATATGAATTATTTTGGCCAAGTGTATTACACATACACACTCCTGAGATGAATATGAATCACTCATTAGCATAACATCCTGGATTAGTGCCCAATTACTGAGGCTCACCAACAAGTCCACACCCACCATACATCTAATTTAACACCAAACCATTCATGTTTCCTTCCTAATTAACTAGCATCCAGAAGCCAATCTCTGAATTACCTAAATTTTTCATCTGCGGTTTCATGTAAAGTTCACAGATCATTTATGAGAATTAAAGGCGAGTGCCAAAAGTAAACTTAAGTTTGTTAACCTAAACAAAACGGATAGACTCTTGTATGCCTCGGAGAATAAATTGTAGCGAGGGGTAAAGCAACCTTTGCTCACATTCTCAGCTAACAAACTTTCAATTTCAGCCAGTTGAGAATTGGTCGCAGTAAACAACCAGAAGGATAATACCTCTGAAAATTTGATATTAAATATCCTGATCTTTGCGGTGTCCATCTTTGACATCCCCTTTTGTATCCCTAGATAGGTTGCAAAGACAAAACAAAAGTAAACACAAGTTGTTGGAGGAGTAAGACTTAATCAATATAAACATTAGCAAGGTACCCAAATGTCGGAAGACATCTAGCCTATTATGTCAATTCCAAACAAACCAAACATAAAGAAATACATGATGTAGAAACCTGCAAAACCAAACGTGATCGGGAATGTAACAGCAAATTAAATTTCCCAGATTTTATTCAATAACGTGCTCCGAACTCCAAGGTGGAGTTGTTTAGCAGCCAAGTGCTCACTCCCCAGTTCTTGCAGATACAAATCCCTCCTTCGGCAACTGAAAGAACAAAGTTGGTCACTCGGGCAAATTTTAAAAAATAATAATAATAATTTTGACAGCATGTTCCGTGCTTCTCCATTCAGATGAAATCTTTCTCTCTTTAACAGACTAAAGAGGGTCAGCTCATTTTTTAGTGGGGTCTGTGCTCTTTCCTCCTGCTCTGAAGATCAACCAATTTCTTACTCTTCAAAATGTTGGGATCAACTTTCCATATGACCCTCCCCAAGGTTTCTCGTCTTCCGTTAGGAATGTTACGCCTCATAAAACCCATTGATACCACACCAAATTCGACGAACTAGAAAATTGTAAGAGCCCAGTAAATATCGACTAAACAATGACGATAGCCAATACAAACTAAGATACTTTTGGAATAAACAAATCTCCCAAGTTTATTCTCTATTGTTATTTCATTCACCTTTAGCACAAGAATAGTAGAATTGATTTATTCCTCATCAATTTTTTAAGTGGCTCAAATTTCTCACACCTTTTTATTTTCTGGAAGTCTTTTAGAAAAAAATTTTTAAGTTCAATTTGGAATGGGTATTAAGTACACTAAATATGTTGGAAAGGAATCAAAATTAATTTTTAAACAATTTTCAGATGGGATATTCTTTACAATAAATTAGGGATTTGCATTTTCATCTTGTTTATCAATAACAAATGGAGGAAATGTATGGATACAGAACAAACAAAGCAGTCAAGTCCAATTATACTATTTACATTTACCAATCAAAGCAAACTCGATAAAATTATATTTTGTTATTAACAAACATAAATTATGTAAACTTTTAATTCCATAAATAGTGTATAAATAGAAGAACGGAAACTAAAATTAAACAACAAATGCTTCTTTTCAGTATTTTCACTTGAAAAACAATATTCATTTTACACTCTTGTTAGTCAATGCTAACACTCATAGTTTAATAATTAAATTAATACCATTATTTACAAAAGTACTTAAATGAAGTTTTGGGAGAAATGACTCAGAAAACATCAACCGCAAAGCATATTCTTTTATCCTCAATCGTGATTATTTCCACTTATCACAGTCATTTCTTCAAGTCTGACTTCCTCACAGAAAACACATTCTTTTAAATGACTCCACAATAGTGGACAATTAAAAGCATATTTTCTGAATTTCCACTTCTCTGGGTCACAGTTACACTTATCACAGTGAAAAATTATATGGTATTGAAAACAAAATTAAAAATAAAAGGTCCGTCAAACTTATGAAGCGCTCCAATTTTTCATTTAGGACGAATTCTTCACATTTCAAAGCGGTCACTCCCCGACTGCAGTATGAAAAAAAAAATAAAACAAAAAAATGTCATTTTCTGATACTTGGCAACAGTTATCATAAATTTGATTAGTTTAACAAGGGTGGCCGAGTCTGCCAAAAAAAGTGGTGTGTTAATGATCTGTCAAGCACTCTGACCGCACGTGTATGTGTGTCAAAAATCTACTCTCCCGATAAAAACTCCTTACAGGGTAGGAAATCATATGTATATATAATATAGCGTGTGGGAGTAAAATATTGACATTTGCATGCACCCCACATGCACCAACAGTAAATACTTCAAAATTAGTTTGTATCCAATATTAAAATCATACAAAGATGAGTTGAAATGACCAATTTATGAGATAAAAGTTTCATTCAATAACTACAATGGTTCGTCCTCACAATCGGAACTTACTCATGTACAAATAAATCTCTTCAAGCCTTTTAAATTTCAAACATAATTTTTTGCTTGCTACAGGCCTTGGATACATTTACTATTTGGACATTGTTTTCTTTTATCAAGGATCAATGTTTAATTGAACATTTCAAATGTTACAAAACCTGAATAATTTGATTTGTATTGGACCAAGTTCCAAATTCGAGGGTGAAACATAGTGGCAATCGTATTGAACTTTTATTTTGTCTGTAAATGGATCTTTTAACTTCTCAATACAAATAGTCAAGATTAATTAATTTTAAATAAAAAATAACTGAATTTACAGAACAACATTTGATTAGACAGATATCACCGAAACCAATAAATTTTCACTTCCAAAGTTATGAGGTAAGTGAATAACGCAAAACATCAATCTTTGCAAGGATGAACGGTTTCATGAACATGAGAAAAAAAAAACCCTGTTCCATTCCTCAAAGCTGTCCAATGGAAATAAATTCCTACATTATCATTTCTATTAAATATAAGAGAAAAACAAAGGAAAATACATGTTAAGCCCCAAGTATGGCAATATCATCATAAGACTATTATTAAGTAACTGTAAAATAATAATAATTATTAAATAATAATTGGCTAAGCCTCAAAGTGACATTGTGGACCTGTGAAGCTGAAAAGCAAGTGGTGTAGATAAATGGGCGTTAAGAACTTCCACGTGAGAATGAGAACAAGAAAGAAAAAAATGGTAAATAGAAAGCAAATCTCAATTTTAATAAAGGACATGATGTTATTTTATTCAAATAATTCAACAGTTATAAATTTAGTATCTTCTGTGTGTTCATTAAAAGTGACACAATTTTTTATTTCCTTTATAAAAATCTGAGTTAAAATATATACATCCAAAAAAAATGTAAAAATTTTTAATATTTGCATGTGTCTTATCAAATTCATTCACAAAAAGATGATTCAAATGGTGTGGAAGTTAGGCCGTGACAGTTTTCAAACTGCGGTGCAAACTTTTGAAACAGAATATGAAAGGAGAATGTTAAAGGTTAGATGCGAAGGCAAGTATTGGAATTGAAATCCTACAGCATATAAACAATTATACACGAGATATAATAATTATTTAAACTGTAAGAGGGTGAGAGTAGAATGTAAATAACTGAACCTCATCACGGCTGCGGGTTTTTCCACTTGTGTATGCGTCACTAATGTCTAAAGAGTATGCAGTTTATGTTCTACAAATCACAATATTTGGAGTAAAGACAAAATTATTGTGATGTTTGCATGAATGTGAAGTGTGGACAGATTTAGTTTTGATTTCAATTTTATTGGATGAAAATTAAAGAAACATAAATGACACACGTTTAACGTTAATGGCCTTTACACAAACAGAAAAATTTTTGCTAGCTCACGATTGTGCCCGTTGACAATATTGCCAAAATGTAGATATGCCTCAACTGTCTACTGCCCATACACTAAGCACATCTTTTGCCAAAATAGGTCTGGCTAACCTCGGTTCCTCACCATAGGCATATTCGTTCGTAGACTACCCAAAAGACTCGAGCAAGGCGGCAGTCACCTTTCCCAACAGGCCGAGTCCTTCAACATATCGAGAAAAACTATTTTTGTCGAGTGGTAGCTTACTGAAAGTATGCAATGTCAAAGGAATTCCAGTACAGTCTGTTGAGTGATCCACACACACACAGTATTGTTGACTGGCCTGTCTTTATTTATTATTATTTGAGGGGGGAGGGGGACGACAGGCTATTGGCAACTCCCCTTTAATAGCACAGGATGGGAGTTTTGAAGGGTGATGCTGAAGGGAGTGGGGTAGACTACGGCCTCCAGGCTATAGTTTAAGGATTCTACCCAGTATTCACTTGAAAGAGATGCAGGGAAAACCCTGCATCAGGTAGGTCGGGCTATTAGGCTATTCGGTACTTAGCTCATGGCCTTCTCAATAATAGGGGAGGAGTTTGCTGTGGGGTCACAGCATTTCTGTCTACGTGCCCCTACCAATTTAGGAGGCAGCTGGCCAACTGATCCAATAGGACCAGCAGACATCTCTTGCCAAGGTCTGTGGACCCCAGAGCGTACACCTCTCAAGAGAGACTGAGGGACCTCGGCAAGTGAGAACCTTGAAAAACCGGATAGAGAATAAAGCATCCTTAAAGGTAAGGCCCATCATCACTCAATACATGCAAAAACTAAGCTAAAATAAGATAAGCTACCACAGGTATTTTTCCTCCTGGCCTGTTCAGAACTATCCTGTTAGTTTCCCGCTCCAATACGGGCCACAGGGGAAAGGCGAAACACCAGACCTGTAGCCTGTAATAAAGCCAGTGTGTCTTGGGAGCTATTTACATGCACACTAATGCTAATTATAATTTTCACCTTACAGTAAAGGAGTGTTGGAAAACAAAACAAAAAATAGACAGGAACATTCGGGGAAGTTAGCCTCTTCTTTAGCAAGTTGGTCTGTTCTCAGTGGCTGTAATGATGGGGTATGTCGTGAGACATCAGATTGCCAATATATTTACAAATTTCAAGATTGATTCTCTCATCTCACCCATCCATATGACATTGTAACAAATTGGAAAATTTACATGTTCAAGGCAGCAACTAATTTGCAACAGAAAATTATTTTCAGTTATTAAAACCTGGGAACTTGTACTTTAAAGAAATATTCAAAAACTTAAATTTTCCCAACCGAGACTTAATATCTGAAGTTCACTCACACTGTAACCCACAAACTTCAAAACAGGCACTTATTGTCAGCAAAATTATCCAGTATATTTCCAAAGACTCTTGTCTGTCAATCCTCAGGGGACGAGATGACCTTCAAAAATTTTACTTCATTTAATTTAACTAACAGACAAATCATTTTTGTCAGTCAATTCAACATCACAGTTAATAATCCTCTACCTTGGACTCTATTTCTTACAATAGAAACCCTAGAAAAAAAAGTTATACAACACCAACACTGAGAAAGCCTTGTTGATGGTAACTATTTTCGTTAGTGACTACTTCCGTACATTTTTTCTTTAATCATTATACCAAAGTAGTAATTACTTAAGAGAAGATATATATATATATATATATATATGAGATAGGAAATGACATTGTCATGTTTATTAAAACAATTAATGGGGAAATGACAGAGAGATAGAAAGAAGATGACTTACCTGAGGTTCATAGATGGTAGACACCTTGTGAGGTTTAGAGAACTTGAATTTTCGGAGGCACCGCCCCCTTCATCAGAAAGTTAGGAAGACATTTCCAGTGATCGGCTAGCCGACGACTGCTCACAAGGTGTCTACCATCTATGAACCTCAGGTAAGTCATCTTCTTTCTATCTCTCTGTCCTTTCCCCATTAATTATATATATATATATATATATATATATATATATATATATATATATATATATATATATATATGGGATAAGTGACGAAGTCACGCATTTGATAATTGGATAGAAAGAAAGATAGAAATATTTGGGAGAAAGGCAGGAAATTCGCTCTTTAAATCATATGTACGGCATGGAATCATGCACAAGGAAATACATATGTCAAGCGTAGAAGGGAATGGAAGAAGGAAGAAAGACTGAAAAAATTCGATGTGGCCAGGACTCGAACCTGGGTACACGAAACAACAGTGCATCACCCCTAGAGCCGGGGCGTGCGTCTATCCACTCCGCCACCACATCGAGTACGACCAACCGAACATTTTCAGTCTATATATATTAGGTTTTCAAGTTAGGATGGATAGAGAAGAGGGATGGAAGAATTAGGAGCAACCGTCCCTCTTCTCTATCCATCCTAACTTGAAAACCTAATATATATAGACTGAAAATGTTCGGTTGGTCGTACTCGATGTGGTGGCGGAGTGGATAGACGCACGCCCCGGCTCTAGGGGTGATGCACTGTTGTTTCGTGCACCCAGGTTCGAGTCCTGGCCACATCGAATTTTTTCAGTCTTTCTTCCTTCTTCCATTCCCTTCTACGCTTGACATATGTATTTCCTTGTGCATGATTCCATGCCGTACATATGATTTAAAGAGCGAATTTCCTGCCTTTCTCCCAAATATTTCTATCTTTCTTTCTATCCATATATATATATATACAGTCAAGCTTAAAAATAAATAAATCAGCGTGCAACAGCATATACACTCCCAACTACTAACATTACATTGTTGAGAAGTTTTTGGGTTTTCCATTGTCTGAGATATGCAGAACTCTAATAAACCAATGAATGAGGAGTAAAATATAAAGGATGGAATAACAAAAAAACAAACAATAAGATGGCCAGCAAGAATGAGAGCTTTGCAAAAGGAACAGTGAAGAGAAAAAAAGGGCTGTAGAAACTAAACAAAGATTTTCCAGGAAAATATATGATTTTCAACACTCACATTGGCACAGAAAGACAGATGCTTGGCAGAGACAAAAAGATTCAGGTTCTGCAAGTTATATAGAATATGGGAGGGTATTGGCCAAGTAACTCTTCAGATTGGCACAAATCTTATACACTCTCTTATTTCATCTCCCATATTACAGACAATGAAATATGCGAAAAACCTCTCTACAAGTATTACCAAAGACCAGAACCAACATTATAAAAATCCATACCACTAGCATTTAATTTAGGGAGGGAATACTTTTCAGGTAAATATACAGTTCTTAAGTTACCACTCGTGCAGTCATGCATTAAATGCACAACATCTGGATGGTCAGCCACACCAAAGTCATCAGATATGCGAAGACGACAAACGAGACAATGGGACCACTAGCGAAAAGTGCGTTTGTGTCCAACAACTGCCGAGACACAAATCTCAGAATTGTTTTTTAAATATTGAACTTTGTAAAAAAAAAGAATTATTCAATTGGTTTAGAATTTTTGCTGTCATTGTTAATGGAACTATATTTAAATGTTCATTTTTTATAAACTATAATCTGTCAAATAGAGAAAAAAAATTAAAATATAAAAAAAATAAATAAAATATTGAAACTTTACTAACTGTATCAATTCCAGTTGTACATATTGTACCCACCACCCATACCGATGGGATTGTATCGGTTGTGGGCTTTGTCAGACCTCATGACGTAGGCTCCGTTCGTAAAGGCGCCTCGAACTCCTGCGTACAAGCTTCCACCGCCACGGACCACACCCCCACCACGAGACACTATACCACCCCGTACTCCTCCTCCGCCACGTACGGATCCTGCACCTCCGCCTGAAAGACCAAACGCTTATTCTCCTTGATTATCTATGGTGGTACTAATTTGATGAGATAAGTGAATTCTGCATATATATTTTTTTAGTGATGTGAACTGAAGAAGGGGAAGGAGGGGAACCCATATAGAAGTGATTCCTGAACCAGAAGTAAGTGGCAAATAATGTCAACCTGTCTTGACAAATTTTCTACGAGATAACAAGAATCCCAGGAAAATCTTCTGGTTTATATATATTTTGGCCCCCATGTTACAAGCTCAACCTTGAAGTTCTATCATAATGTTTGTAAAATGATGTATCAAATGGCTCAGAGAACTAGACAAAGAAAGTAATCAAAGAAAGCACGTGTGGAATTATTTTACTGATAAATTAATTTCAGTTTCAAATGAGGAAAGGCAGAGTAAACAAATAACAGATAGAAATACACATCAGGTGAAGAAAAAGGGTAAAAAAACTGAAAATATTTCAGTAATAATATCAAAAGAAAGATCAGTGTTGGTGTTTCAAAAAAAGTTACTTAATCTTTCTTCACGTTTATTCACAAGCAATAGGCTTTCTTGGCATTGGTGTTGCATAAAGCATCCTCAGATTTCATGTTGACAATAGTGATGCATTGACAAGTTCCGTCACGTACTGGGCCACCAGAGAATAGAGTACATCATTGAAATATCATGCTTGTTGGAAGCTGAACTGTTTCTGGCTATAAAATAGAGAATATTCTACTCACTTTATGCAAATTGCATGATGTGCATTAAGCGGAAACAGCAACTAGTCGCAACTTCTTCGTTCAGCCAGTGCATGTAATACCACCTTGCAAAGTTCACGAATGAATTGTGGAAAACACCAAGACATACATGCAACATAGTAACTTAAATAAAAAGGGCTATTATTGACAGGATTTAACGAAAAATAAATTTACAATGTTAACAATTTAAAAGTAGTTAATGTAATAATCTTTTCTTCACAAATATCAAACAAGGAATTATGGTGTACAAAATTGTAACAATAACATGCACACAGTAATTCTTCAAAATTAAACAATAAAAGGTAGCTGAAAATAAAATAGCATTTCAATTCCAACCATTGTCTTATAACAAAAAAGGGGAATTCATATGATTAAAAAAAAAACTGTTTGAAAAACAAAACATGGACTGAAAAATGGAGGAAATGCTATGTACACTTTACAAACTTTTATTATTAGCTACATTTCACTTGCACTTTATAATATTTAAATATACAATTTAAATAAATAATACTGAAACAATTCAAATTGGAAAAGTTTCATTTGTACACATAAAATTATTTTGAAACAATTCACAATAGAAAAGTTTCATTTGTACACTCGAGTGACTCACTTAGTTTTTCAATAAACTCAAAATTATCTACTTTCTACTTACATACATTCAAACAAAGACTTATTTAAAATATGAGATGATATTTATATTTATATATCACATTTTTGTATTATAAGAAAAATACTTCAAGACGAAATTTGACTAAGAAGAGTTAGTTAGCACCAATGCCATTAACAAAAATAAATGTTTGGAAAGTAAACTACAAGCCAAGATTCCAACTAGTTTCTGTATCACTACGTACTCAATAACAAAGCTCCGAGAACCAATCGTACTTTCCGTAAATGTCTAATAGATTTTCAAAAGTAATTTTATTTTATTTCTTAGAGTAATAATAATCCCACGTGAAATATTTAGTGATAACGACACCGAGAAACCCATCCGTTGAGCAGACAGCGGGCCGATATTAAACACCGTCGGTATTCGACATAAATTCGGCTGATAAATTCAAACCGTTATATTTCTACATTTTCCTTCAAAACGACCCCACAAAGAAAAACCTCATGTGCAATAGTTCCTCTTTTGTAATTGAAATGTAACCAGGAGTGGCCCACTTATAAATTTATTTCAAAGTTAATAGTATAAGTGCTGTACAATTGTATAGATATATTTCTCAGTACTTTGTTTAAATTTAATTAAAATCATATCTACTGACACACAAAACTTGAATTAAAAAGAAACTTAGGATTGAATATTGTCGCATTGAAGATAATTCATCGACTCCTTAGATACAAAGTCAATCAAATCATAAAAAGAACACAGGTAAGCTTAATTACAACACAAGCAACAATAAATGTCAATAGATTTGAACAATTACTCACATAAAAGTGAATGTCCATACTTAAAAGATCACTACAAATTTGAAGCTGCTATTTGTCTCAGTAATGGATAGCATACCGAATTTCTATAACTAATAATTTAAACAGCAGGGTATACCAAGTTACTTCAATGGTTAACATATAAACATTATTTACACATACAAAATCATTATCACCTTTAGTGTATAAATTAAATTTATTAAATTATTCTATTAATGTAAATAACAAATTTACAATACTCTTTGCAAAAGAAAGGTAACTCATCAAAACTCAAAGCTGAATCAATACAAAGTTTTCCATTATAAACGTTATATATATAAACATTGGTATTAAAAGGGAAGAGAGAGAGAGTAAGTGGCTTACATGGAATTTGGGGGCCAGTGTTGCCATGCTGGACAGAACAAAGTTCTTCAAACTTTCCTTGGGAAAGAGGAACACTATGTGCCAGCTGATCGCAGGCTGAGCAGACATTCCGAGAAGTTTGTCCTGTCAAACATGGCAACACTGGCTCTCAATTTCAGGTAGACGCCACCTACTCACTGTCTACCCTGTCCATACCAATTATATACATACATATATCAGTAAAAGTTTGAAGATCAGCTTTAATTTTCCTGGTGTTATATGACGTAGGAACTACTCAGAAAAATAAATTTAAAACAACAATGTATCGGATTAGTCAAAATTTCAGAGAATCTATAACGAAAGAATTAACTACAAATCATTCTCACTTTCCTCACTTCCAAGCCCGAGGGCTGGGTTTCTAGCTACGAATGAACCAAATGAGGTTGAGAACGGGTAAACCTTTAATTTTAAAATGATGGTTACATCTGAACTTCATCAACATGTAACTGGGCACAATGTAAAGATCCTGACTATATAATACAGCTTTTGCGCAACGACAGGGGAGTCATTGTAAGTCGGCAACATATTTCAGGTTCTCGGCACCATCTTAAAGAAAAACATTGGAAAGCTCATCCAAATTAACATTACATCAGTATACAAGAACTTGATAATAATAAATAAATAATGCTTCAATACAGTAATAATGGAAGTGGGGTCAATGATACGGTATTCTATAGACGGTTTCTGCTGACAATGACGGACAAGGGAAAACAAAAATTCTCAGCATAAATCACTATTAACTGACAATTTGCACAGATTTAGTTGGAAATAATGAAACAACAATGGGAAATTATAGTACATAAAATAAATAAAAGCATATTCAAACAGAAAGATCCAAACAGAAGTGAAAATAAATTAATACAACTAAATAACCTTCAGATTAGCAAACACAAATAAAAACATTCATTATAATGGAAATCAACTTTGGTAACTTTACAAAACAAAACCAAGAACCGAGATAAAACACAGAATATTAGCCGATTTAAGGAATTACATTTAGTACAGGATAACCAATAGGAAGAACAGAGGCCAACATAAAAAAAAAACTACCTCTTTTGGAATCCTATATTTCGTAAGACAAGAGCTCAAAATGAGGCTGCAAAGTGAAATTTACTATATCCACATTCTAAAGCATCTCTATGAGAATAATACAATAGTTGAATTACACTCATTATTTTGTGTTCAGTTTTGTTGTAACTTAAAGTTTAATAATTACAACCAAAAAAATAAATAAGACTCATGTTTATTTAGTCATTAAATTCCTTTCGAGTAACCACTTGAAAATTTCCAGGAAAAACTTTTGTCACCGGTCTCCAAATTTTACAAATATATGTATAAATATAAACTGCTACATATGTCCATATACCTATGATACACATTTCCATATAATTTACTTCTTCACATTTCTTTTCCCAAGTTCACTATAATCCTATATCTTTGCAAGTACTTTGTCATTATTTGGACTTGAAAACAAGTTTCGTTATAAATAAGAAAAATATTATAAATACTCAATGACTCGACCTTTAAACATAATCCTTGCATTGTACAAGTTTGTTAGCAAATTATGCACACTGTGCATACCAGACTGAATGAGAAAATGAAAATAAACATCACTGTACTTTTATCTGTTTCTTTTCAAGCTCTGTTGTTGAAGCCAATTATTGAAAGCTGCAGAGCATTGACAAGCTGCAAGAACATTGAACGGATATCGGAAATCAATAAAAAAAAATTATTACTTTAAAAAATGGTTTTAGTAGTTGCTAATTAAGAGTACCACTAATACTGATAGGTTCTTTTCTTGGTATACAAACCATCGGCTCCTTCAAAATGCGTTAATTGGGGAAAGAAAAAAAAATTAGAAGTGTAAGTTTTATTGCTAAATAAAACATTTGCTTATTCATAATACATACTAAATGGAATGAATGAAACAAGCTGAACATTCTACCACTTATATCATGTGACATTAAACTGAGATTTTCCTTATGTGAAACTTAATTCATGCAATGGCCTTTTGATGTATTGAAAACATCACTTTTTACACAGCAAATGCAAACTGGCTCTTGGTCCAATGTGAGCAGAGTACAGCCATTCCACCGATTTCATTGTCACGATAACATCTACACAAAATAATCCCAGAAATATCGAGGCTATTCTATGCTCACATTTGGCGCCACATTAAATTCAATATTTTCATAATAAATTACTGAGTGTTCTATTGTCTAAGGTACAAAAATGTGAGAAGGTGGAAGAAGGAAGAAACAATAATTCTATGTTTCAAAATAGTAAAAATGGTTTGTCTTCAGGGAAAAGGATCGGAGCTAAGCACAAGAGTCCAAACATTCCTTAACAAAGTAGCCGACACTCTAGAATAAGCTGAATCTAGTAGGTTTACTTCATTAAAGAGTAGACTCTCAAACCTTAGCTCCAATCCTTAACCCTTTTTGCTGAAAGTGAACTGTGTTTTTACTATTCAAAACAAATGTAAGGATTCTTCTCTCTTACTTAAATTTATATATAGAACAGGCGATAAATAAAGTTAAAACTGAATATGGAAAAGTAATCATACTGCAAGGAGAAGAAATTAAAATCCTGCAGTTTGCCGATGATATTGTAGTATTAGGGGAGTCAGAAGAAATGGCATGAACAGGAAAGCTGGAGTTCAATATGAGGATTAATAAAGGGAATACTAAGGTAATGGAGTGAAGTATGGGAAAAAGTGAAATAACAAAGGATGTTAGATTGAGAAGGGATATTTTGACAGAAGTTGAGGTATTCTATTACTTCGGAAGCACAATAACTACAGTAGGAAAGCACAGGCAAGGAAGAGGAATTTACTCATGGCTAATATAAGTATGAATATTGGAAATGTTGGTATGGAGTGTGGTGTTGTTATATGGGTGCGAAACGTGGATGGTAGGAGTTGCAGAAAGGAAACGAGGAAGTTCTAAGCAGAATAGGGGAAGAGTGAACAATATGGAGGACATTGACCAAGAGAAGGGATATATTAATACGTACAACTTAAGACACAAAGGTCTTGTAAAACTAGCATTAGAGGGGAGTGAACAGAAGAGGGAGGCCAAGATATGCAATACTCTAAGTAGATTAGGGAGGATGTGGGATGCCGTAATGTTGTGGAAATGAAAAGCCTTGTGAAAGATGGTTAGCAGGGAGGGTTGCCTCAGACCAGACTCAGGACTGAATGCCACTCCACCACCTTCATCTAATCTCATATTTATTTCTACATAAGACAATGGAACACCCCATAATTTCTTCTCTAAATATTTCAACACCATGGTACATAAACTCCAAGACCAGAATTAAATTCAATATACTGCAATTAAAGGTGAGTGCTTAACGTATATTCAGTTTCCATCTACTTCAAGTAGTTAAACAAAAGTTAAATGAGATCAAATGCAGAAGAGCCAAGTATTTTTTTTAATACACATCATTTAATATATTAATTCATGCAGTAATATCTTATTACTTCATTTGTAATTATTAAAAATGTAAAGGTCTTTAAACAATTCACAGTTTTTAAGAATTAATAAATTTATGAACATATTTATTTATTTATTTATTATATGAGAGTATAAATAGTGTTTTCCCATATTAAGTTCTAACTCAGCAAGTTTCTTTGCTTTCAATCTGCAGACCTGAAGAAGATTAATTCTTTTTAAAAAAAAATTCCCAACTTGTCTCTAATCCTGGAATTTACATTTCGGTAAGTTGCAATCACTTTTATCATTTTCTACCTTCAGGATTCCTAGAATATGACTATGCCTCACCAAGTTCAAAGAATTAACCAAGACGCTTCACAAAACTATACTCGTATTGCACGCATTCTTTCCAAATCCTCTACCCAAGTAATTAAACATTATTGGAGACCAACATCATCCTTCTCCACAACCACTAAAAAACTCGATAATGTTAATTATTACTTCAACTTGTTAATTAATATGATAATTCTAAGGCTATTTTCAGATTTTGCAATCCATGATATACAGAAAAAAAAATCATTTAACACTTATTAAGGGGAGGTTAAGAAGCTGCAGGATGGAAAAATCTTGAGCAAACCCAGGATTTTCCCTTAATTTGTGTGGTTAGTCTATACCACCGAGCGATCAGCCACTCCCCCGAGGTGCGAGTTTTCTCCATCTAATTTACTGAATCACATTCTTACACCGTCTATCAGGAGATTTGTTGAAAATAGTTTCAATCATAATATTGATTCTTCTTTGAAGTATTAACAGGGAATCAACTGGAGAGCTGGATGGTATAGACCAACCCGTACAAAGGGGAGGTCATGGGTTTGTTTCCAGGTCCAGTTGAAATATTTCCATTCTGATACTTTGATTTGATATTGTAGCCTCTTTAGCTGAGCTTTGTTGATATCATTGCTTTTATTCTTAAATGGAGTAAGATTTAAAAGTGAAAACAGGTATTTAAATAACGGATACAATGTATTAAATAGTTTTTTAGCAATACATTTTCTAACATACCACGTTAGGAATAATTTATTCAAAGTATTTTCTGGGAGTTATGCGTAAATAGTACTGTCAAGTTCTATTCTAGTGGTCTTTGAATCAGTCAATTAGAAAGAAACTTCTTCATAAAATCTTGGCATGAAAATTTTTATTTTAATATTTAGAAATTGAAAGAAAAGAGGAACTCAAATGCACAATTTCTAAATAAGATGTGCTAGTTTCTATTTATTGTACATCACAAATTTGTATACTTGAGTCACTCACCTCTACTTTGGTTATATCCTGCCTGCCAGCCTGCGTAATATGCAGCCTTCTGCTTCCCGTGCTCCTCGGCAATCTTAACCACCAAAGGTTCAGTACCGTTTTCCGGTATTACACCATTGAGATTGTTAATTGCTTCCTGTGCTTCTTCCCTCTTGTCATACCTGCAGCAAATTTGTAGTATATTTATGTATACGGATTTTCAAGTTGTTGAATTGGCCAAAACACATCAATGTGACACTTTTGTCACAGTCTTTGGCTGATTCAATTTCTTTTTTTTTTAAACTGGAGTGCCTAACTATTTGATCATTTACACTGCTATTATTGGTTTAGTTGAATTTGTCTAAGGAAAAAAAAAATACTGGCCACCTGAAGATTGATTGTTCATTAGGTGTTAAAGGAAAGAATTCGAGGTGCAGTTTAGTTTTAACCTGGCAGTTCTTTTGCTTTTTAAAAACCAGATATATGCTGGAAGACACAAGGCAATGTAACAAACACATCTTAAGTTTCACCCCGGTTAAATGTTTATTGGACACAGAACCTTCAACGCCTAGTTCTGCTATTGTCATCAACTATGATGGACTTCGGGTTTAAGGTTTTAATCGCATCCACCATAAAAACCTTTAAAACAATGAGTGGTAAGATCATAACTAATTTTCAGCAAAACAAAGACAGAATAACAAAGATTCGATTAAAAAATTTAAACCATTAACATGCTCACTGCCACTGATGTAATATAAAACGACGGTGAGTGTCATCTTTCTTTTTTTTGATGAATGATCAAATGTTAGTCCAGTGTCTGTTTACAAGTCTATAAGGTGAAAAAGTGTAACATTTGTTTTTTGTTTCATTGTTTCACGCTGTCAAGAGTCATTGCCACTGGCAAAGGAATTTCGGCAATGAACATGTTAATATTTTCCTAAACCTAAAAAAACTTTCATATAGTAAATTTGGATCATTACGACATTCATACAAATACCACCAGGCCGAAGAGGACACAAATTTTATCTACCAGCCTTAAAAAAATTATGGTCTTTTGAGTTTAAATATTAATTTTAAATGTTGAATCCTATTTTTTTTTCTGTACTGTATCCATGGAGGATTATTAGTACCAGGTAGTCAACTTACACCACACATTATGAATTCATGGAGACTGTTATTAGGAGTCAATTATTTTTCAGTAACATCCTTTACTTTCCTAGATCATTTCTTGGAAAATTGGGAAGGGAATGTTTCTGGCCAGTATTAGAATGTCATTCCAACATTTACAAGAATGATTAGAAACTGTGGAAAGCCAAAACTCAATCACGAGTTCCACAATGTTACCGCATTTGGGAAATGTAAAAGTAAAACATTTTAATACACAAAATTTAAGAATAATGGGAAAAGTTGAGAAAATCTTACTTCAATCTCACCTCAGCCTACGTAGTCAGAATTAAATATTAATTGTTAAAAAAATCTATAACATACTGAACACGACACACTGTGCTGATCCTTTCTTTGTAACCTCTTCAGGAGCAAGAAAACATTTAAATAAATAGGCCCGATGACTGTACACAGTCATTATGACTGCAACGTATCTACATTAAGCACGCTCTTTAATCTTAAAATGTATATATATAATAATGTTTAATAAATCTTCATTACAATTTTATTATTTATATAATAAATGTTTTATCTTTTGATTTATTAGAAGAGGTTCCAAAGAAAGGAACGACACACTGTGATACGTTCAATACATTCTAAATTTATTTTAAAATTAAATTTTATTCTGATTAAATGTTATTAATTTAATAGTGGGAAAAACAATTTCTGCAGAAGAATTCATTAATAATGTTTTGAATCATTAATTGTACCTTACGAAAGCTACCCCTCGGGGCATTCCCGTAACTTTGTCCTTCAATAAATTCTTTTGAACAATCTGCCCAAATTTCCCAAACAATGTATCCAAATATTGCTCCGTAATGTTCCTGGAAACAATATATATTAATAAATTAAATGCATGCATAAAATGTGATTTTTTTTAAAAAAAGTTTGAGACTTAACTAATGCATTATAAATGATAGTGTTACAAAAAACATACTATGTAACTTATTCAGAAGGAATTGACAAAAAAAAAATTCTAAGCATTTTGTAGTGTGGAAATTTCCAATAAACAAATTTTTTACTAACCAAATTACATATGACTTTTAATCAATCAAATTATTAGAAACACTTCAAACTTAAGGAAAATGTCACAACATGGTAAACTGGAATAGAAGTATGTGTTTTCGGGATTCCACTCGGGTATAGACGTTAATTTGCAATAACGTTTCGAAGGCTGTCGCCACCATCTTCTTCAGATGAAGAAATGTTGTGGCAAATTAACGTCTATACCTGAATGGAATCCCGAGAACACTTCATTCAACAACTATACTGGGAAAAACCTATTAGCGGAGGAACAAGCAATATTAGTGACAATATTTGCTGATGGGTAATATACTTTCAAATGAGAAAATGCTCCTCTAAAAGGTTAAACCTGTTCAATTTCCAATACAATTATCAGTGTTCTATATCTAATATCTCATTAATAAAAGCAATTTATTATCTAATTAACATAATTCAAATTTTCCACCCTGATCCTTAAATTATAATTTACTTTACAAATACAACTTTCATTGGCAATGTAATAAATATAAATAGTTTTGGTAATTTCAGAGAAGTAATAAGCAAAATTACTTTATCACAATTATAATAAATAAACAAATGTGATTACCTAGGAAGATTTGTAACATACAGATTTGTTTCTTTTATTTCATCCCCTGATGGGCGAGCAAAGGAAACTTTCAACCTTTTGTTCTGCACTTGGAGACCATTTAGAGTTCCAATTGCTCGAGACGCATCTTCAGGTTTTGCATAGTTGACAAAACCAAATCCATAGCTATAACCAGTCTGAAATTGAAGAACACAATACAATGATTTCAAGGAAAGAATTGTTTAGACAAAGGAAAAATATGTGTAACACCATAACAATGGTGTATTGTTTCTGTCTTGTAACTGAAACAGAGATACATCATTTTTAGGAAAATAGATGAAGATTCAAAAATTTGCGTGTGTGACAACTCATAAGGCAGTGTTTTATTAAATTCAGCATGTCCTCTGATAACGGTAATGCAATGTTATATCATATATTGTTTCTCATTATTAATTAAAAGAATACATTCTTTTGCTCATAGTCTTCAGGTCTTGGAGGTTGCTTCCATGCTATACATAAGTTTGATGTGGGGATTTTATATGAATCACAAATAATACAACCCGCACAAAATATAAAATTTCTTGATCACAGAAATAAGAAAAGTCAAGAGCACTTTTACAGGAATTAGTAATTATGAAATACAATAGTCTCATTCTTGTAGAGCCAATTGAAAATCTTAATCCAGAAGTTACATTTATCAGAAGCGTTAATCACATCAAAATATCAATAAGTCATAAATACCTTAAAATCCTTCATGACTCGACAACTTTCAACGGGCCCAATCGTCACAAACATACTGTACAACTCTTTTTCTGTCATACTCTGCGGCAGATAGTTGATAATTAAATTGGTTTTAGCATCGTCCCTCTTGCCTCCTTGAAAGTCTGCCATAGTTTTCTGGCTACCAGACGAACTGTGGGCTGAACCTTGACCCACCCAACTAGGAGAATATATAAAAATAAAAACAAACTATTGCCTCCACCTGGCAACATCTCTTTACATAAAAAATAATAAAAAAATAAAGGAATAGCCGTAGTCCCTGCCAGAAGGAAAATATAAAGATAAGGTAATGCCAACACAGTAAATAATATATTCTATTGTTTTCTTTCAAGAACATGAAAAATATGAAACTTGACAATATACAGCGAAATGACAACAGATATTAAATATCTCAAGGATGAAAGTTGTCTTTAGATTAGTTATATTTGAACGCTATGTATTAACTGCCTGATTCTAGGCAAAATATAATGCTAACAAAACTGAAACATAGCAAGTTTGACATGCACATATATTTTAAAATGTTTAAAAATTATATATCACAACATCTATGTGCGCTATCAACAGACAGCTAATGTTATATATCAACGATCTGCAATAATTTTTAAACAACATTACCTGGGCAACTTACGGTTCTGACTTTCCAAATAATTTTATTACAACCGCTCAAACCGAAATGCAAATTGGACCGTGCGGAAATTTTAAAGATAAACTGGCGGTTTTAACCGTAACTTTACTTGTTCGAACAAAGCGGTAGTTTTCTCGTCACACCGAAAATGCATACCTTGTCTCTTGGTTGACGTAGTGCAGAGTCCTGGGATAGCCGTCCATTTTGAATATTAACTCACGCCGCATTGCGATATTTATTTGTTTATATTTACTTTTTCCATCGCGAGAGGGGAACATTGTTCCGCGTTAGAAAGTACGCTGGACTCTCGCAATGTAAACTTTACGTCAGTCCAAAATTAGAATATATATTAGACTTACCTGTCGTCGTTATGGACAGATTCAACAATGTTGATACCGATGCATATTGTCGTCAAGAAGTGTTCCACAGGAATTCACTGCTACTCACCTCTGCGGAAATGTTTTTTTTTATTTTCTCTGTCTTCATACGTTTGCTGTAACTTAGCTGTTGAAGTTTTAACCTGTACAATTACTTCAAAATACCACTGTATTACAGGTAAAAGTGAAGAAACAAACCAGTACCAACTTAATATCATGGTTCAATTATTTGGTAGATTGTTAACCTTTATTTGGTGTTGGCACCCCGTAGTGAAATCATTTTTATATTTGAATTTACTTGTATAATCTTATCCTATATACCATAAGTCTTTTAATTTGAATTTTGCCCGGTTAAAAATTTATCCAGGTCATTTACAAGCCAATATACCTATACAGTTCTTAATCTTTCTCAAAGCTGTTCCATATCTTTTTGGTTTTGGCTCCAGGAAGGGAAATTCTCAAGTGGAGGTTCCTTATACCGTCACAAAGATTTGTTTGTGCCATATAAGTACTTTGTACCTACTACATCAATACCAGCAGTTTCCGTTTCATCCTCTTCATCACCTGATTGACCTGTGCAGCATTTATGATCATACTTCTATGTCGCCGTGATATTCAGTCCTAAGACTGGTCTGATGCAATCCTCCATGCTAACCTATCTTGTGCAAGCCTTTTCATTTCCTCATAACTACCACAACCCACATCTTCCCTTATCTGCTTAGCATATTCCATCCTTGGCCTCCCTCTTCTGTTCTTACCCCCACACACACTTCCCTCTAATGCTAATTTTACAAGACCCTCATTGCCTTAAAACGTGGCCTATTAATCTATCCCTTCAAAGTTCTCCATATTCTTCTCTCTTTCCCTATTCTGCTTAGAACTTCCTCGTTAGGGATTCTATCCACTCATCTCATTCTCCTATAGCACCACATTTCAAAGGCTTCTATTCTTTTCCTTTCCAGAAGTCCTATCGTCCTTGTTTCGCTCCCACACTCCAGACGAACATTTTTAGCAATGATTTGATAATATTCACACTTATATTACCTGTAAGTAAATTACTCTTTTTCATGAAAGTCTTCCTTGCCTGTGGTATCCGTACTCTTTATGTATACTATACTTCTACCATCCCATCGGGAGGTTTAAAAAATATTACCAATGTGACCTCCAATCATCGACAGCAGGCAAAAATTTCTGCTCCACCAACTTATTAGTTAGTTAATAAAGTAGCAGAATTCCTTAACTTCCTTCAAAATATCCCTTCCTGATCTAACGTCCTTTGGTATTCCACTGCTTCCCATGCTATACTCCATTACCTTGGTTTTCCCTTCATTAATCGTCATGTTGTCCTCTTCCTCCAGGACCATGTTCATGCCATTTGTTATGGTTTCCAAGCCTTCTTCCGACTCGCCTAATATTGCAATACCATTGGCAAATCGTAGGGTTTTTATTTCTTTTCCGTGCAGAATGTCTCCTTTTTAACTGCCACAAGAAATCTGAATCATCTCCACTATAGTATGGTTCACCATTATTAAATCTTACATTGGTGCATTTATAAGTTCTTCAAATCTGTAATCATCGACCCTCATTGATGAAGGCAAATGCTTACCCGCTATTATCTACAAATATGATAACGTAAATAAATCCAGTGCTAATAATAATGAAATAATGGATTGCCCTATCCACTTAATACTACGCAAAGAGTAGTTTGTAAAATACAGGTACTCTATAAATATCTGGTAATCTTAAACTAATTGTGCAAATTAAGACAGTTTAGTATAATATATTCTACATTTTATGCAATTTGGACAAATAATTCATAAAATTAACAGTTTAAGAAATACTTACGAAACTAGTGTCGGCGGTAACAGATACCATTGGATGGATAAATTATTAACTTGCACGATTTTCATACAACGGTTAGATGAATACTACACAAGGAGGTATACAAAAGCACAACTTTCTAAGATCAAGATAGTGCCTGCTACACGAGTCTGAACTTTCCCGTGCTGTACGCCGTTCCACACACGCCAATTAAAGGTTTTTCTTAATATTGTACACATGTCTACACTTATAAGGGACCTGCATTGTGACCTCCTCATGGAGTGAATTGTAATTTGACATGTAATACGTTTTATGACTTATCCTACGACTACACACATACAACTAATTTAACTGGTTTTTTTGCCTATCCCCCATCCCTAGGCGTTCCATTTTCATTCAAGATATCTACAACGTTTCGTCCACATTAGGAAACTAGTGAAAGTAGGACCAGGTCAAGGGAAGGAAAAGGTAGAACTGTATGGATAACGTAGAACTTATCCTGAACTGAGCACAATATACAGTATTTCCTTGTACAAATGTTTTCAGAATAGTCTTTAACACTACCAAGTTGCTTTAACAAAAATCCCTGTTAAACTGCGCTACAGTTCACCGCCAGAGCAGTGCGCCTTACTGTGAGACGACCGCTCTTTCTCTACAGTTATACCTACTATTAATGATTTTAAGTTTTAAAAAAAAGTAAAAGTAAATAATATTTATTTAATAGCAAAAATAATTATCATATATTTAGTTTAAGCTATATATATTTTTTTTAATTTCTTGCCATAGTGTTCGATCAAATATACAGATTTTCCTGTCACCAGTCTTTTAAAATAGTTATTTGCTTCATCTAAAAATATATATCAATATTGTTTAGCTTAATTTTAAATTCTTTGTATCATTCCAACTTTAATAAATGTAATAAAACCAGTAATGAACTCCTTTTACAGACTTAAAACTTTATTAGTAACAAAGTCTGTTAAAGGTCATTAATTGTTTTATTATCTATAAGAGACATTAAATTTAAACTTTCATCAACATACTTCCAAAAATTTTAACTACCCACTTTTTTTTGTTTGAAAATATTTCCTATTTAACAACAAACTTTTCTGACTTTAAAATTTACAATAAATAAGAAGACGGCCACAAAGTCGGCATTAAATATATTCCTATTTATTAACAAAAGTGACGTTTCATCTCCATTTTAAGACGGTTGGTAAGACTGAAATTACTTATTTCCTATTTTAACTTCACCCACAGAAAAAAAGGGGGAATACAATGCTTCTTGCACGTCTAAAGTGCCAACCAAAGGAATTCTTACCAAATTTTTGTATTTAGTGCTCATTTCACTCTTTCTATTAACCAAATCGACTTAAAGCAGTCAGATGAAGAAATAATATAAATAAATATGTCAGTTATGATTCTCATAATCAGCTGCAGAAACTGGAAAGGTAGGGAAGATTTTCCTTTCCTTTTGAACACTTTTGGGAGTAGATTTTTTTTTAAATTAATGACTTGATATTGTGCACAACAAGGAATATCACGGAATATGATGGTGATAAGTGAAAATTCAAATCCAAGGAAGTAACTAAAAAAAAAAAGTGTTGTAGCATCTGTCAGAGGTACTGTTTGGAAATTGACAATTGTGAGCAAATATTAAGTCTCGATACAAACAGCACAAGATGAAGGAAAGGGCCCTGACAATAGCAACTAATGACAACACTCGAGAGAAGAAATGAGGGTGGGACTGAAGTGTCTTAAGCAAAAAAAACCTAACTGGCAAATGGGTAAACAAAGCTATATTTCCTAGCAAATACTTTTGCATGTAATTGGTACCTTGCATTGGCTTAGTTTTTTCAAAACCTTTCGGTAAACTTAAATTCAAGTATACAAAGTTTGATTGATGCCAGAGTTATTGGATGTTAGCACAGAAAAGTTAAACACAAAATCTTCAACATGACAAAGAGGAAGTTCAACACTGACAGGAGCTTGGCTGACATGAGTAATGTGTAAACTGTGACAAACAATTAATTGTCAAAAATAAGGTTTCCACAAGTGTCAGAGTGACGAAAAATTCCCCCAAAGGGTATGGTGAGGTTTAGGAGATTGTACACACCTTCCTCCAGACAAAGCAACATGACTTTTTATTATAATTTTTTGGCCATCACAATTGTTACATTCCTTTTAAAAAAAAGATCACTGACCGAGAAAAATGGAAGTGAGAAAATAAACAAGTTTATATAACAAAAGTTATCATTCAGTATAAAAGAATAAATTTTATTTCATACAATGCAATAGGAATAAAAACATGGAATCTCTTACTCTTCTGCAAATTGAAATGTCATTATTCCTCAGTCTATACGGAGTAAATCAATTAAATAGCAGCACCTTTAAATGCAAGAATAACTTTCAGCATAATTTCATTAGCACTGCACATCTTCATTAGTAAAAGTCATCCACACTCTGTGTCAGATAATCCTTGTAAAGCTCTTCCTAAAGTGAGGGAAAAATAAACAAGTTCAATCAGGACTTTTGAAATAACAAAAACGATTTCTCGTCATCAGCACGCTAGTTACCTTCTTCACGAGTATTGACGCTATGTACTTCTTGATGTCATGATAGTAATTTCTCTCTTTGCGAGACAACGTCTTTTTTAGCTTAAAACAATATCTTTTAAACCAAATAAAAAGTCCAATCACCACCAATGTAATTATGAATGCAATTACGTTATTGACCTTCCACAAAAACAAAATTGCCGTTGCAGGAAACTGAAACAACGAATTTATATATAAAAATGTATTGCATAGATAATCAGACAAAAGTAACTTGGGTAGAAAGCCCAAATGAAGACAGGCAGGTTTTACGTATAAAAGCTAACGACTTACCAAAAGTTGTTGAACTAGATGACCAGTATCTTTGCCCAACATTTCACGCACGACATCGTCGCCCATTGTTAACATCATCAGCTTTAAAATAATCATAAGAGGCACAATTCCAACAGCAAGACCAATGATAAGATCTGGAAATAACATGTTACACACACTTTTACTTCCCTCGAGCTCACGGGTGATACGCAAACTGGTAACGGGGGAGTTCCTCCTAAGTCTGCATGTTAGCCTGGCCACGGCATTTCAAATGTTTATGTTTAACAATGCAAGATGAGAGTGTCAAGATTAACAATATACAGCAAAATTAACTTATCATTATGCTTTAATTCTCTATCATTCAAAAATGAACAAAACAGTAGCCAATGTGTCAGCTTAAACACCTATTCATTAAATATTTGAATAGAAACCGTCTCGGGATGCAATCACAGAAGCAATATTCTCTTCTTGTCAATGTCCATTTAAAATTTAACTTCTGCTGGATACTGATTATTTATGTTCCAAAACTCTCAACAAGAAATTATAGAGAACTTTAATTAACAGTGTTTTTTTAAAAAAGCTGGCGTACTGGTTGTTCTGTTTATTTGTAAATTTATGATTGTCAGGTAACTGATTTATTGAAATTCTATAATCATATTCATAAACACTGAAACTTGAGGATCCTCAAATCCAATCATTTACACTGGAGCTTGTTGACTCTGTGACGAATAACACCAAAACATTATTACAATTTACAAATATAGCCTGGTTGTTGGATAAAAGGTGACAGGCTGTGAAGATTGAAATAAATACAATTATGACTGTAAAGAGGTTGTTGTTCTCTATATACATTAAGGTTATCACTAGTCGATTCATATTATGAATTAGCTTACGCTATTATTATATGTACCCATTGTTCACTGAAGAATGGAAAATGGAGATTTTATTCAACTGTGTTTACCTTTTGAAACATTAAACATTGTTAATTAAAAAATTTGGAAACTTACTTCGGAAGACTTTCTCCTTATTTTGTTGGCAGTCCCGACTGTCGTCGTCCAACCGCTTTGTCACGAGTTGCAAAATGTTTTCACAATCTCTCTCCAATAAATTTAATGTGTTCTGAATAGTTTTGCTAATCGTTCGTTCAATTTCAGAGCAGACGCCTTCAATCTGATTAACACACCGAGTTGTCTGTGAACAAGTCATTCATAAATTTGTGGTGATGTGACAAGTGCACGGTGCAAGAAAATTATAGAATAAAATTATTAAAAAAAAGGAAACTGTCAGACTAAAGATACAAAATAATCGAGTAATTTAATAAGAAAAATCGACACATTGCATTGCTGTTACTGAAACCTCTTTCAAGTGGATTAATAAATTGATATGAATAAAATCAGGAAGTATTGGAAGGTGAGGGAGGCGCTGTGAGAGTTTCTCGTAGACGCTTCAGCCCAGAGTGACTGCGGGGCTCACCTGATCATGTCGGGAATGCCTCCTGCACTCTCTCTGGGTATTTTTTATCAAAGTTCTCACATGCCGAGACACCTTCACCTATTTTAGGAGGTATATGTACCGGGGTCAAAGACCTTGGGCATATGGCAAGAGTTGTCCGCTGATCCCATTGGATCAGTCGGCCAACTGCCTCCTGAAACTGGTGGAGACACGGAGAAGGGAATGCTGCGTCCCCCCCACAGCAAACTCGTCTCCCGTCATTCGGAAGGGCGTGAGAATAGTAGCCAATGCCCGACCTACCTGATGCAGGTTTTCTAGGGTTTTCCCTGCATCTCTTTAGGTGAAACACCACTAGGGTAGGATCCTTAAACCATAGCCCGGGGGCCCTAGTTAACCCTTGCATGGCTACCTTGCTCTACCTTCCGCATCCCCCCTTTTCAATTCCCTTCCTATGCTATTAAAGGGGAGTTGCCTGGTTCAGGATCACCCTCATGTAGCCTGTTAACCAAAAAAAAAATCAGGAAGTATAACTTTTCAGTCACAACATTTGTGTGATTAACACATTACAGATTTTAACAGTTAATATCTCTTGCGGTTTTTCATAATACCCAATCTAGTGAGACACTGGCACATCTGTGTTATGAAATTAATCTCCAGTATTATGAATACAAAGAACTAATCCTTGATAGACGTCGCTTGCAATGTATATTATTGAGACTCCTTACGACAATGTGTCCTATTTAGTTTATAACGGGTTTAACGTCTAACAGGAAAGCATAGAAATTAGAGAAATTACTCCAATGTTTCAAACAGTAAGGAAACTGTTCATCATCAGGGAGAGGGGACCAGATGTGTAATATGAGAGTCCGTACAAACGTGAAGCCACAGACTTCAATTCGGTCTAGTCCTATGATTCGCTTCTCGTCTCTTTCTCTCTCTCTCTCTTTTTTTTTTACTCAGACAATGGAATACCTGAAAAAACTCAACATTGTCAACAAACTTCAAAACCAGACAATGTCATGTTTTTCATATTAAATTTAATTTTCCCGACTGTGGACATTTTCCCTGTTTAGAGAGACACAAAAATAGTAATAACTTTCATTTGTTCATATGACACGAATCCACAGCGATCAATTATGCTTGTATCAATAATGACCAACAAATGACAATAATAACCGTAATTTACCTTGTTCACTTCTGGAATGTATATGGTGTGCATATTAAACCCAGCTCTGTTCAGTCCTGGCCTCTTGCAAAGCTCCTGAACAATTTGCATCATCACCCTACACACAAAAAAGGCAACAGTTGTAATAATCGTAACTGCACGTAAACTATTTACAAAAATAAATTACAACCCACTTCTGTCTGTCCGCTTCGTCTCCCGCGTCGTCTGCTTTCGACAAGTAGAATCTCATCTTGTCCGTGTGTTGTTCGTTCAACTTTTCAACAATATTCAATGTTCTTTTGCATAAAGCTTGTCCGATAGGATCAAAAAATACAAATATCAAGTCTGCCGTATTACCTGCAACGATAAAAATATTTAAAAAGTTAAAATAGTTATGGCAATGGCATGAAGAACAGCATAAAAATATTTGCAGGGTTTCCTAATTTCTACAGGACAAACAAAACGGTTTTTTATTTATACGAGAAAAGCAAGTATTTGTATCAGGTAAAATTCCATGGATTGCACGCAGAAGCTTGGCTTCGAGATAGCGAGTCACGATTTGTAGAACAAAAAAATTATTTAATTAAATAATGCCATTATAAAGCAGCTGCAACATAAAATTGTTGTTATATTTTAATTGTAAGTACCTATGATGTATCAAGTTTATTTAAGAAAGAATGAAGGTTTACCCAGCGTATATTCTGAATAAACAATTCTTGGGTTTCCACCCGGGTTAAATGGAGTTTAAGCTTAAAAAGTTTATTTATATTCAACTATGAATATTTAATTATAAAACTTAGGAGGTCCCGAAAGTTGGGGGATGAGACGTTTAAATAATACATATTTTGATTGATTGGGTTACTTAATACATACAAATTTTCTTCTGCCACCTCACTAATCAAATAGAAGTGACGCCTTAGGGAAGATTTTGTTGGTTCGTTTAATATTGTGTAGGTATTATTATGTATACTAGCTCAATTATAAAGCAGAACTCGTGAGAGTTTGACTCATCTTTCAGTTTTTGTATTACTACTACTACAGATAATACACTTAATTGCGAATAGAAGGCCTTGTCCTTTTTGGGCGCAGGATGTCGAGATAAGACCCGCGAGTGCGTTCTCGGCAATGTACCACGGTTATGAACGTTCCTCATTCCCTGAATACAAACAGTCACTTTCAAGGTCAAATTGTGTTTATTTATTTTCTTTTTGCTTGGTGACTGTCTCCTTACCGAGTCACCAACATTTCCATGTTACTCTTTGGTCTACCTTTCTTTTCTTCAGTTTTTCTTATTGTTTACTCAGACCACAGAATACCCCCATCAATACTTACCAACATCTTCACTAAAACATCATTAACAATTGTACATACTGACAAGAAATTTCCCAAGTATGGAAGTTTTAACAATTCTGTTTTTAGAAAGTCTCACTTTTTGTGAATAATTACCCTTCATAAAATTGTTCCACGTGTCAATAAAAAGTGAAAGTAAGTAAAATAATAAAAACTTTCTGTTCACAATCATCACATTCTTTACAGCAAAGGTTGCCAAGCTCAATTTAAGTGCATTTGTGATTGATTTAATTCATTGTCCTCAGAGAATATTAAGAAATTTGAACAAGGAATGGTGGGGAAACAGTTTATTCTGCTGTGAACTCTTCTTTTTAAGGAACATGACAGCCTGGTCATTCCATTAGCACATTTTTATCCTTCACCCTCATAGTAACCAGCTGCTGTTTTTTTTTTAGTTCATCATGGTCCATGATTATTAAAACAATTGATTATTGTCGTGACAAAATTGAGTACCAACAGTTAAGGATCCGTCCTTTACCGGTTGCCTAAATGAATTGTATACTTTTGAGATAAATAAAAATGACTTAGTTTTCTTGGTAAATTACCGACTACCCCCAGAACAGTGTGGTTAAAAGTTTTACAAAGTAACCAATTCACCCGTCTCCGTTGCAGACTAGTCCCGACATCCAAAGCTGCCGAGCTTATCTTTTAAAAAAAATCTCTTTTACCTCCCCCGTCCTTCCTTCCTTCCATCCAGAAAACGGCATTCTTATACAATTTGTGCTTTTAGCAAAGGAATGTACCACCACACAGGTGTTTTACAATTTGCTCAATCAACGTACAAATGATGTTCACCTGCAGCTCATATATATTTATTATTACCACATATCTCTAAAATGACATATGCTAAGAGATTAAATGTTTTATCACTCTTTACTGTCTGTAACTTCTAATGCTTACAGAATTTTGTTTCAACGGGGTTGTTTGCTAAATGTTGAAACTGGCAAAAGAAAATAAAGCATCTTTATTTCATTATTCAATTGTACTATTTAAGTTTGTATACATGTGTTTTTTTTTTCTAGCACAAATTTACAACCAGTCAAAGAAAAGTTAAAAACTACTTGTTTGTTCTTCATTTTGAGTACTACTGGTTGTTTACCATATGATTTAGTTGCTACATTTCATTCACTTTTCCACCACCACCACCACCTTCTATTGAATTGTCTGCACAAATTTGAATTGGAGGAAGAAATAATTGTTTAACGTGTCAGAGTCGACACAATAGTTATTAACGTCTGTATGTTTAAATGAGGCCAATTAGTTTTGTTTTGCTAATTGTCTGTTTTTTTGGCCTCATTTAAACATTAATTGCTTAAGACTTCAATGCCTGAGTAGACTCTAACTTGAAGATGCTTGTCTGGAACCATGCAGCAGACGACGACGTACCTTTAATTGCGCCAACATGACAATTTTCTCAAACTATACCACAAACTCTTGACGGCTCATTTCATAGCAACTTTCAAACTATGAAAACAATGCTTTGTATGGCACTTTTTAAAAATTAAATTAACGTATCATGGCCGAAAGTCAGCCTGGCTTTTACATTAATTTTACTCATTAGCCCAGCCAACTGGCATGAACCCTGAGCTTTTAAATCCATTGACGTGTGAACACAGGACACTTGTGTTAGCTTGCTTGATTTCTTGCGACATTGGGAGAGTGACTTTCCTCCATTCGTTTACTTTTTATAAATATTAAAGTGAGAAAATACATTCCTATTCAGTTGAAAGCACAATGTGTTTACATACGCGGTATTTAAATCAGAGTTGATTGATCAGGTAAAGTTTCCATTTTTTGCTTAACCTCTTTTTTTTTACTATAAAAACAATAAATATGACAAATGAGGTAGCAGTAATGGGGAAAATATACACTATGGACTCCAAGTTTCTTAAACAGAGTCGTCTTACAACAAAATTTTAACCAATGCAACTTTGGGTAAACACACTGACCGAGATTTATTGGCAACAGAACACCCAGAAAATTGGGCAAACTGTCTGACGTTTTGATTTCATTCATTAATTATTATTTTTTGGATAATAATTCGACACTCGCTAACAGAAGACTCTATACATCAATTAGTAATTGAAAACACTTAAACCATAAAAACAGTCCAAAATCTATACAAAGCAAACATTCATTTGTATAAATTTCTCTCGAGTTTCCAACCGGGTCAAAGATTTTAACAGTGACGTTTCGATGGCTTGCTCTGCCATCATCTTCAGACCGAAGTCTTTGCCATCATCTTTTATAAATTTCTGTATAAATTTCTCTCGAGTTTCCAACCGGGTCAAAGATTTTAACAGTGACGTTTCGATGGCTTACTCTGCCATCATCTTCAGACCGAAGTCTTTGACCCGGTTGGAAACTCGAGAGAAATTTATACATGCCATTCACCGGGAAAGACCTCCTACTTTAAAAACATTCATTTGTTTTTAAATACATGAGCTTTCAAACCACTAGCCCATAATCACGTTTTCAAAGAAGAAATTGTAAGGAGACCAAAATTGTATTGCTTAAAATGTTATTTTTATTACAGATGATTATGTACAAGTAGTTTGAAAGATGCTGCATTAAAAACAAATAAATATATGTTTTTATATTTTTGGACTGTTTTTTATGATAAGGACGATGGGATATTTTTTAACAAACAGAATTAACTGCAATTTTATGGAAGGATGAATTCTTGTAACTTGAGTTAGAACTGAAGTCTTAATGGTACAAGTATGCAGATGATGTATTTTTATGGAACGTTTTTTTTTTAAAGGTAATATGGGGTGACACCTCAATCACCTTCCAATACACTGAAACTTTAGTTATAAATTTAAAGACAACAGCAGGTACAAGTCTGATTTCTTGAATATATACCTCAAGAATTTACTTACTTTGCCTTCAATTTAGGTAATAGGATGTAAAAAAAATTCACGGCCAAAATGCAATTCATTTAACACAAGTTTACAACAACAAAAAAAAAACACTAAACATATTCAAACTAGTAAATTATACAAGGGTGGGAAATTATATTAATTTAATTCAAAGACAGGATTGATAACTGAATAATAATTAGTATTTTTACCTGGAACTCGAAAGGCAAATTTTAAGCAGTTGTACAATCAATAGGTGTGGCGTTATATACTAAGTGTGTCTGTAAATGGTCACATAAGGGGAAAAAAAATGACACATGACTTAGATATGTTGCGTAGGGCAGCTGACAAAATCCATGTCAATCCGCACTAAACACAAAAGAAGTAAGTCAGACTCTTGTCAGTAAATAGGTTTGAAACTAAAGACATGCTGAATACATAAATCATCCAATTGATGCCTTTCCTTAACCTTACTTTCTGCTTACTGAGACTCACAGTTCTTGTAAACAAGAAACATAATTTATTCCACCACTAATTTGATATACATATCCTGCAAGTCATGAATTTACAAAAAGCATTAATAACTTTCAAATTTATAGTGAGAGAAGACAAATGCCAAGTATTATATTTATTACAGATATTTAAAGACAGAGTAAAGATATAGGGATTATATTTAAGCTATAACGTTCACTTTCTGGATAAAAATAAAAGGAAGGAATTAAGTTTTATTATAAATAAATATTATAAAGAAATTTTTATGTCATCAATTTTATTTTTATATTTACAATAAAGACTATTATTGCTTAATAACACAAATAATATACTTCTTTTAGAAAATAAGTTTAACCCACACCAAATAATTGATGAATAAAATGCGAGGGAACTCCTTTCATTACATCATACTTTATCGATAACCAAATAATTATATTTTCAAGGAGGCTATTGTTGATAAAAATTTAAGGGTTGTACATTCACGTCTGATTTTATGATAATAAGTAAAATTTCCGACCACTTCTGGAACTTTACTTTTAACAATTTCCAAAGGGGAAAATAAGAACATTTTGGTACTTATTTGTACCTTTTTAAGATTATTATCCTAATTATCAATACATCAAGAGTCAATTTTAAATACACAATATTTATAAAAATAACCCCAAATTTATAATATTTTAAACATCTCCCCAAGACTGCACGTCAAGTGTACACTTGTTAAGTTGAGCATTTAACCTCGGGGAAACATTTAAAATATTGTAAAATTTGTGGTTGTATTTATAAATACTGTGTATTTAAAACTGACACTTTATGTATTGATAATTAGAATAATAACCTAAGAAAGTATGAATAAGTACCAAAACGTTGTTTTCTTCTTCTTTGGAAATTGTAAAAAATAAAGTCTGAAAGTGGTCGGAAAGTTTACTTATTGTTAATAAAAACTATTCTAATTTCATGAAGGACCATCAATTTAAAAACCAAAAGTCTAAATAAATTTTAATTTCAAATTGTTTCACCAAATACTCACCGAGCCAAAGAATAGCTTCGTTCACATCGAAAGGATACTGCATGCCGCCGTCGACTAATCCCGGCGTGTCGATAAATGTTACCATGTTAAACTTTTTCTGTTTCGACGTAGACACCTCGGTAGACAAGAAGTCCACGACTCCTTCAAACAAACATTTTGACATTCCATTACACAAAAGATACTCAATATACAGGTTGAAATATGTCAGTTTCAGAAAAGAATCGCCAACATACTTTCAAATTCACCACTCTGAATACTATTTTGTATTTACCATCAGATGTATTACAGATAACATGCAACAACAAAGAGCAACTACTACAAGAAGCTGCCACCTCACATGCTGTGTGACCCCCGCCTCAGTGTTGCCCTTCACTAGGCAGCTTGCTAGAAAAAACTCACAAGGTGCCCAATGATGAGCCGCACTGCTGCTAAGAGAATGCGCTCATGTACGGTCCATGCAGGATATCTTCAATAACTACACAGTTAATTATAAATATAATCCAATGCACACAGATACAAGCTAAGAAATTATTAAAACATCTCATTTTAAAAAATTATTGGAACATAACCAAGCTGAAAAATGATCTGGCACCGCAGGCATCAGAAGTGTCCAGTCGCACCTCAGCTGAACCTGCAAACACAGGTGCTAACCCAAATACCTAGTGACACTGTGGACGTGTGCACCGAACACTACAAACTGAGGACGTAAAAGCCCGTCGTATAGCTTTATAGAGATATCTCGTGACAGGAAGTGTGGCCGGCAACAGGAAATGGAGGAGAAAAGGAGACTATTACACAAGAACTCACAAACACCAGTCTGTTACGCAACTAATAATTTCCACAGAACACAGATAATTTATGAAATAAAAATTTCCTCGAGCAGCTAAGCTCTCGCCGAGAAAAGCAATTCATACAAACAAGATAAAATACTAATGATAATTATAAAATACTTATATAACTGAATGGTAATAGTTTTCCTTCCATTATCAATGTTTAGGATGCTTGTAAATAAAAATAAATTGACGCACAATTTGTATGATACTCTTACATGTGTTTTTTACCTTTCTACTACTAATTTATCAAATTTGCGTTCCATCTAAACATCAAAAATAAATAATATGTAAGTTCAAAACTGTAAAATGTGTGGTCACAGTATAGCCTGCAGGAAGTCACTTCCTGGAAGTGTGGTCAGAACAGGAAGTGATAAGGCTGAGATAGCAAACCTCTGTGCCTTGGAGCTCTCATGAAGTTCTCCAAATGCATTACTATTGCAATGTGTATATTAACAAGTGAAAAAAAAAGAACACAAATTGCAGGCGATGAAGTTACTCTAAAGAATAGAGCTAGATTTTTCTGAAACCAAACAGCATTTTCCAACTGAGCCTACACCTTTGATATCCGTAAATAAGTCAGAAAATAAAGGGTAAAAAAAATCAGGTCACATTGGAAACTTTTTACCAATATATTTGCTGGTTAATTATGACAATAGCTTTACACTAACTTTTTCAATTGAACGGATGTTCCTAGCCAACTTTTTCTCATTTTCATACTCAGTTTTAAATTTATAAACATACTCCACGGTCGGCCAGCAAGCACACTTCAATTTCAGGTCAGCCACATACTTACTATCTTTCCTTTCTATACCAATGTCACAACCTTACTATATAGTTTATCATGGCTGGAGAGAGGAATAGAAAGCAGCTGAATAAGTTTAAATTGATTGTTTGCTTTGCCACGCAAACTTGACAGATTTTCAAGGGCGTAAGCCTTCTTCATTGGAACAGAACATTGTGCACAGAGTGCAGCCGTGTTCTATCCTGAGGAAGGGGAATCTTGGAAAATTTGACGTGTCTGCCACTACCTAGCAAAGCAAACAATCAATTTAAGCTAGGTCATCCACTCTTGGACTTCCAAACACTTCGGCTACGATGTTTCGAGGATTGTCACTGTCATCGAAACGTCGAGGCCCAAGCCTGCTCTCACCCGGTTGGAAGCCCAAGAGTTCCTAATTCATCCTTAGTTGTTTGTACGTATAAGCAACTAACGATGATGTGCCGTTGTCAAAATAACTGATATGGACAGGAAAGAGAGAGACAACATATAGCTGGAACCGAGGGCCAGTGTTGCTACCTCAGACTGGAAGAGACATTTCAAACTTTCAGAAGCGCATACCTGCTTCACATGAAATGTTACTTCCTGTCCGACAATGGCGATGCCAACACTCAATTTCAAGTAAGCCTTTGACTCACTACAGCTCTTTCCTGTTTGTACAAATTATTTTGGCAATGTCGTGTCATCCTTACTGTCTTTATATTTAAATAAAAGCTACATAAAAAGCAATTTGAATATAACGCAGTGTAACCAGTCCACAATGACAAATGAACTGACGTCAAACGGAAAAAGTACAGCCTCCGATACACATCTATACTGCATGAAAATAAATGTATTGAGCACATGCACCACCGAATCAACAGAATCATGCCCTATATAGATCTCAGTTTCGCATGAAATCAGAGTTCCTCATACTCGTACAAATCTACTTCGCTGATATAGAGCCAGAAATCTAGTGCCCTATAATATTTAAGAACACTTCCCCTTCTCTCCTCCTCTGTGAGATTACTAAACTCTCTCTTATCATTCAGACCTAAAACAATGAGTCAGTCTTCAGTCTCCTTAAACTGGAATGAAAAACGTTCTGTTCCTGCTATAAACTAATATTGCTTACTTACTGAAGAAAGCTGCGAATCAATGGAAATGCCCATTGCTTCTTCCTCTCTTTACCATATCACTCCCATAGTTTATTCTTATTTCCCCTGCTTATATAACCTAGTGTGTCATCGGTCATTGCCCCTTCTCTCAGAAGCCAGTAACCAACTTTCAAATTAGAATTTTCTGTTTGGAATTCACGTTTATATATCTCACAACTGTTTGCAGCAACCCGCATTGGTCAAACTGAAGGACTTTCACCTGAACTAATTGCTAAATACAGGGAGCTTCATAAAGGACTCCCCTAAATAACTGCAAAACAGTGAGACAAGGAAACGTGTGGAATGTTGTACAGACAGATCTGCGACTTATGAAACGTACACTAGTTTGGAGCAACGCATTTTCATTGTACTGTAACGCTAACAATTAGGTTGAAGTCTGATGATAACAAGTAGAAGCTTTAAAAATTTTAATGTAGAAGAAAGACAAGAATGGAAAAATCTTGACCAGACCAGCGACTCGAGTTTTACGGGCAGGCGTCCTACCACTGAGTTAATCTGAGCCAATGTCCAAGGACCTATTCAACACTCCTTCATTTCCATAAAATTAAGCCAGGCTCACCTACAATTCAGTAATCACATTCTTTAATCTGTGAAGAATGGACAGAGCATAAATTGATCAAAAGGTCCGTGTTAATCAAGTCAAATGAAGTAGAAACGCTCCTATCGAATCTCAAGATGGAGCGAGAAATCAAACCTCAGACTATAAAAGCTTCATGTGACAGCTGCACCAAAAAACGTTTAAATAAAACTACCAAGCTGTCATAATTTTCAACTCCAGCCAACTTTGGCATGACAAGTTAATCTCGATAGGCGCTAGATGGTACTAACAGGCTTTTTACAATTATTTATTTATACCTTCTGAACCTTGCAAGATAACAGAATTGAACATACACAAAAATTTAAGTTAATATTCCTGTTTTTCACTGAAATCCATTCAGCCAATTTGAGACAGGCAGACAAAATTTTTATAAACACTAATTTATGATTAGGTATTGCATGAATAGCAGTTTTTACTTAAATTTCGGCATTTATTTTGAAATCACAGACAGACACTTCAATGTTATTTATTGGTATAGAAAATAGAGCGGCATTCTCCAAGGGCAAAGCAAAGAGAAAGAAATACTAAATACATTCCCAAAAATTCCATTACAAATTAAAATTAACAGGATAATATTGAAGAAGGGTAATTTATTTGTCAAAGTTAAGCTGATGTGAACTGCATAAACAAATTTTTTATGTAAACTAAGGGATCTGGTTGAATATTTTATACACCAAACTTGCAGAAAACTTTCAAGGGGAAAAAAGCCTCAGTGATTGCAATGCATTAACTACATGTGCTGCTACAATAATCTCTAAACTTTGGGAAAATTTTACTTTTGGTCATATAAATACAGTGTCAAAATCTATGATTTACCTTTAATGGATTCGAGTGGCTTCAAGTGTCGGTACAAATGTAGAGTTGCTATTCCCTACAAAAAAAAATCTATAAACAGACAGCACTCAAAACATTCATACAATTTATTTTTTTTGACGATATTGATTACACCATCCATACAAACATTGATGTTTTCTTTTTCTAGGTGGCATATTCATTTGAAAGCTGTGACATTTCCTAAACAAATAAAAATAAATAAAACAATTCGCCAACATAAGTTACCATTTCAACACAATTTCAAGTTCAAAACATAATTTTAAAACACAGGTGAACATAGATTACCAGACTTTTGTATCCACAAATATACATTACATGTTATCCCCCAGGCTTTCCCTTGGATGTCTCAGAGTTGAACAACTGATGGGAGTAAGAACTAAAATAAAAATAAATAATAAGTGGTAAACGAAGTCCGAGAGCATGACAGGTCACACTCGGGGCCAATCCATTTACATCCAAGCCTTGTAACGTGTCTCGAATCAATTACATGTCCTCATTACTGATGTCTCTTGGTCTACACAGCATCCTCCTCATTTCATTCAATTTGTGAAATATAATGAGAAATGGATTTACATTTAATAGGCAAGTGGTTTTCAACAGAATTCATTGTATTTTATTTACCCATATTTGTGGAAACTGAAACAATTTTTATGTAAGTAAAAAAAAAATTAAACACGATTGCTTGAAAAAAAAAACTTTCGACTGTTGCAAAATTTTAAATGAAAAAGTACATAGTTAAAGAAACTGTTTCCGCTAAGGGCTACACAAAGGAGCAACCAAATGAGACCAGGAAAAGATGGTGGAGAGTATTGCACTACACGGTTCTGAGGTTTGGGAATTAACAAAGGGAAATGAAGGAAAAGTTAAGATCGCTGGAGATGGATTTCTGGATAGACAGCTGTGGCCCAACAAGAACAGAAAGGATAAGAAATGAATACATTTGGGAAGAAATGGGGGGGTTACGTCAGTAAACGGTGGCCACTAAGAATATTCCACTGGCAACCCCTAAAAAAAAGAAACGAAAAAGGAAGACCTAAACTCACTTGGAATGAAGGAATAATACAAGCAATGCAGGGCAGATGTATGCAAGATAAAGATTGGCAAGTTAAAAAAAAAAGGAGGTGGAAGCTTGGGGATGCCAGAGATGCCATGTGCTGAAGTTCCCATTTATTTATATATATATATATGAGTCAGGAAATGACATTGTCATGCTTATTATTATTATTTTTTGGAACCTATATATAGTCGTCGGCTAGCCGATCACTGGAAATGTCTTCCTAACTTTCTGATGAAGGGGGACGGTGCCTCCGAAAATTCAAGTTCTCTAAACCTCACAAGGTGTCTACTATCTATGAACCTCAGGTAAGTCATCTTCTTTCTATCTCTCTGTCCTTTCCCCATTAATTGTTTTAATAAACATGACAATGTCATTTCCTGACTCATATTTATATTTATATATATATATATATATATATATATATATATATATATATATATAGGTTCCAAAGAAAAAGGATATGTTAAAATATTATATATATATATAGGTTCCAAAGAAATAGGATATATATATATATTATATATATATATATATATATTTATATAATATATATATATATAGGTTCCAAAGAAAAGGATATGTTAAAATTTATTTCTAACTAATTTGGCTGGCTTCGTACACAAGTACTCAACATGGCCATCACCAAGGTTCAAATTCAAAGCAAAAGGAGCAATGTCTCCTTATCACAAAGCAGCTGAAACAATACTTTTCAATTGTAACAACAGAAAAGCGACTTGACTACCACCACCACTAGTCTGGCAATCGAGTGCAGAAAGTTGGCCAAAATGTCAAACTCTCACCAAAACGTCAATATCCACGCGCTGAAATTGTGGAGCGGTCGATAAAAATTTCTAAACGCATTACAACAAGAGTGAAAAATATCCATACCATGAGGGACTCTCTCTTCTTGCCGCTGGTCACAAAAACGAAACCTTGAGTTTCGATCGCAACTCCTACTTTTTGCACCCTTTCTTCTATGTACCTATAAATAAAAAAGAAAACAACTTGATCACTCGCTTCATCATGTAAAGTGGTAAAAGCTTATTAGTAATCAGAGGTTTTAGAAATCAAGACAAATTACCTCTGTTGAATCTACACCTCCCTCCCCTCCCAAATTAGTTTGGAAATGTGAAATAGTGAGCAGTGTGGGAGGAGGGGGGGAGGAGGGAAGCGGGAGGGTGCATTTTCTTGGATATTCGTCGCAGCTTCTGCGAAGCAGTGGCGTTGGTTATCTTCAAGATCACAGATGCTGTTGCTGGGAAAATGCTCCAACATGTGTTGCAGTGGCAGGTGGGTGGGAGGGAGGCGCCGAGTTTTTGCTGCTGCCTCCTCGGGTATGGGGGGGAAAAAAAACCATCCGTTTAATGTGTCTGCACCAGACGGAAATTAACGGAAAGGCAATGAAGCAGCCAGTAAAAAAAGTCCAAATTTAGTTGTAAATTATATACCACCACACGAGGTTTTTTTTTTTTTGAAATCCTTGTTGCTTTCGACGACGGTAGAAACGAGGTGGAACGCCAAATAGGATGCGAGTTAGGAGAAGATCAATTTGGTTTCAGGAAGAATGTAAGGACAAGGGACAACAGAAGGAATATTGACTTCGCTACTAATTTTAGAAGACGGGATAAGAAAAAATCCGGCACACGTTCATTACATTTGTATATTTAGGAAAAAGCCTTTGATAATGTGAACTGGAACACACTATTAAGGATTTTTAAGAGGACAGCAGGAATAAAATCCATAAAGAAGTCTTATACATAACCTCTACAGAAGACAGGCAGCAGTAATTAGAATACAAGGGCAAGAAAAGAAAGTCTTAATCAAGAACGGAGTAAGACAAGGATGAAGTTTCACAACAATGCTGTTTAACTTATATATATAGAGTACACGCGATGAAGAATGGTAAAACGTAATATGGAAAATAAACCATTCTGCAAGGAGAAGAAATAAAAACCCTACGCTTTGCCGACGATATTGTAGTATTAGGGGAGAGTCAGAAGAAGACTCGGAATAAATGGCATGAACGTGATTTAGAGAAAGAGTTCAATATGAGGATTAATAGAGAGGGGGGAAACCAAAGTGATGGAGTGTAGTTTGGGAAACAGTGGAATAACCAAAGGCTGTTAGATTGGGAAGGGATATTTTGACGGAAGTTAACCGTAATAACATGGGATGGCAGAAGTATAGTAGACTTAAAGAGTAGGATAACACAGGCAAGGAAGGCTTACGCGAAAAACAGGGATTTTTCTTAAGGGTAAATATTAGGAAATCGTTGCTAAAAATGTTGGTATGGAGCGTCGCGTTATATGGGGGTGTGAAACGTTGACGATAGTAAAAGAATAGAAGCCTTCGAAATGTGGTGGTATAAGAGAAGGTGAGTTGGGTGGATAGAATCACTAACGAGGAAGTTCTGAACAGAATAGGGGAAGAGCGAACAATATGGAGGACTCTGAAGCAACAGATTAATAGGCCACGTTTTTAAGACCTGAGGACCTTGTAAAATTAGCATTAGAGGGATGTGTGTTTGGGGGTAAGAACAGAAGAGGGAGAGGTAAAGGATGGAATACGCTAAGCGGATGAGGGAGGATGTGGTAGTTATGCGGATATGAGAAGGCTTGCGCAAGTTAGGTTAGCACGGAGGGTTGCACCAGACCAGTCAGTCTAGGACTGAATACCACCACAACAACAACAACAGTATGCATAAAAAATATAATAATGTAACATCACATGTCGTATAAAAATTATAAAATAAATGGATACACGTACATAGTTTTATAAGAAAAAAATTTCGGGGAAGAAAATAGGGATTTTTATTTTTATTTTTTTTAAAAAAACGAAAGCACCCATGTTTGTTTTTTGGAACCCTGGTTTTAATGCTGCAGAGTTTTTTTTAAAACTACTGTGCTCATTTAATTTACAAGAAAGATTCTTGACACCGTTAAACTACCCCGGTTAATTTGAAGCTAGTCTCCTATTGTGCCCAACAACGGGTTAATGGTTCGAAGAAGAAAAAAAAGAGAGAGTGAGTGTGTGCCGGTTGGTTCTATTACGTTTCAATCACGTCTTCACCTAGAGATTATTGTCTGATTAATTCATTTTCGGGAATGATATAAATAAACTCCCGGGCAACTGAGGGCGCCCAGATAAGCGAGGAAATAAAGAAGAAAAAAAATTAGACCGATTAGGCTTATTGTGAGCAAAAGGAAACGGCAATGACTGGAGCTTGGGGACTGCAAACCGATCCCGCACATCCTCTCTCGCCTTTCTCCGGTCTTTATTAAATTTATTCCAATGCCATCTATCAGCATATTTAATAAACTTCCCACCTCCATTAAACAATTAAAAATAAATCCAAACAAGTTCAAATATGAACTAACTAACTAAGTTCTTACTAAGGCCACTCCTTCTACTCTGTTGAAGAATTTATGAAGCTGAATGTATCATCACAGGGGTAGATATTTATAATTATGAAAGATAATTATGTAAGAACATTATTAGAACACTAATTTTTTTAGTATAGGATGTAAAAATATTTATCAATTTTATATATAAGGTACAAATTGTATGTCTTCTGTATAGAACTTAAGAAAATCTTATTATAAGTTAAAAGTAATCAATAGTTACAGTATATTCTAATATTAATAAAGCAACCTAACTATGTGTAAAATCTCTGACTCGTGTTCCACATCATCCTTGAAGCTTGTGCTTGCTTCTCTATAGGAGGATCTATGGAATATGATTTTATACTTATACTTTTAAAATTTGAAGGACCAAGCCGTTAAGGAGATACAAGCGAAATACTTCGGAAGACTTGGCACAATCGCGGAAGATTGCTGCTAATTTTACAAAACGTGGCCCATAAATCTATCGCTTCAAAGTCCTCCATATTGTTCGTTCTTCCCCTATTTTTGTTCAGAACTTCCTCGTTAGTGATTCTATCCACTCACCCATCCATCTGATTCTCCTACAGCACCACATTTCGAAGGCTTCCATTCTTTTACAATTCCGCAACTCCTATCGTCAACGTTTCGCAGCCCATATCCATACTTAAATTGGTGGTAAGAAAATTACTCTTTTCGCGAAAGCCTTCCTCGCCTGTTGTGCTATCCTACTCTAATTATTACGCTTCCAAAGTAGCATAATTCCCTAACTTCCTTCAAAATATCCCTTCCCAAACTAACACTGTCCGTTATACCACTGTTTCCCATACTACACTCCATCGCCTTGGTTTTCCTCTCTATTAATCCTCATGTTGAACTCTTTCTCCAGGACCACGTTCATGCCATTTATTGCGGTTTCCAAGTCTTCCTTCTGACTCCCGTAATACTACAACATCGTCGACAAAGCGTAGGGTTTTTATTTCTTCCTATGCATACTACACAGATATATATCTCATAAAGGAAAAAGACTGATTCTGCAGAAGAACGAAATGGGTGGACAGAGTAACTAACCAGGACGTTCTAAGAGAAGCGAATTACAAAATAGGGGGGGGACTTGGCCACATTTTGAGACATGAGCGTCTCGGACAATTAGCATGTGTGTGGGGGGTAAGAAGCAGAAGGATGGAAGAACACGTACGGTGTGTTAAAAAAAAATATATATTTACTTTTTAAATTACATAACTGGATGAGCCCTGGACGGAGCCGGGAATCCTTGCCCATTAGCATACCCTAATTTTGTATATCACATTATGTTTATGAACAGGGTCGATTTTGACTTGAATCTTTTCTCAATAAAATATAAATTACTCATAGAACTAAAGGCAACACCAAAAGTTTATTTTTTTTATTCACTAATTACACACTAATAGCCTGTTTTCTTGAGTATCTATAACAGGCCTTATTTTAATTTCTTACAATATGTTTGTCTTACAGATTTATTCTATTTTATTTTATAAATAATTATTTTCTTAAACAATAATAAAAACTAGTAAACTAAAACTAAAGACAGAAGGGGGGTATAGGGTGAAGGGTGAATGGGGAGTAGGAGGATTGAAGGGGGGAAAGTGCTGTGAGATCACAGCTACTGGCGGAATATGGAAGGGAGAGGAAAACTATGTTAAGTCATAGCTGCTTCCATCTTCTTTTACATTACATTACAGACTGAGATTTTTTAATATTTTTTATAATATATATATATACATATATATATATACATATATATATATACATCAAATATGGAAGTATATTTTTTGCAGGGGGTCTGTAGAGCAGAAGACGCTCTCCCTGCATAGTAAAGATGCGTGGAGGTCAGCCATTGCTCTATTCTACCAAAACTGTAGTTATTGAACAAGTCAATTAACATGCACAGTAAATTACAACACAGTTTTCTGACTTTATAAAATTTACGACGAATGAAAAGACGGCCAAAAAGTCAACACATAAATAAATTTATCGCTGTTTTTTCTCGAAAGCGGCGTTTAGTCGCCATTTTGAGACTCCCTCAGACACGTCAAGGAATAAATATGACGAATTGCAAAATTTTACGCCTGAGGAAGTCTCATAGTGGAGACGAAACGTCGCTTTTGAGTTAACAGTGACAAATTTATATGCCGACCTTTTTGGCAGTCTTTTTAGTTTATTGTAAATATGTACAGTATGTTCACAATATAAAGTAAAACTCATTTTTCTGTTATATATATATATATATATATATATATATATATAAAATAGGCCACATTTTTTAAGACATGAGAGTCTTGTAAAATTAGCATTAGAGGGAAGTGTGTGCGGGGTAAGAGCTGGAGAGGGAGGCCAAGGATGGAATACGCTAAGCAGAATAGTAGGGAGGAACGTGGGATGTGGTAATTATGCGGAAATGAAAATGCTTGCGCAATATAGATTTGCATGGAAGGGTTGCGTCACACCAGTCTTAGGACAGAATACCACTACTACAACATATATATATATATATATATTGCCACATGTCAAGACCTGCAGTGATGGCAGAGGGGTATAGGAGCCGGACTGCAGACACGTAGACTCGGGTTCGAGTCCCAGCCGACGCAACCGTTTTTATTTGTTTAATTTATTTAAATTGTGCCTTTAGTTTCTAGTATTTTCTGCTTCTAGAATATTCCATGTATGTATAAATAGGACTGGATTCCAAATCGGAGTCAGTCTTAAGCAGTACGAGCTTTGTACAGCACTTCGCCGTTGATTAAACGCTTATAACCTCTACGTGTGTGTGTGTGTTATTGAATCTCACGATCCCTAAGAAACGTGACAATAAATAAATAAATATATATATATATATATATATATATATATAAGGCGTCTCAGTACCTGATTTTATTCAATCTAATTTTTACAAGTCTATTGATGAAATATATTGGGTAATAATTTAGTAAAGGAATACTGCTAACATTGCTTATATTTTCACAGTGGTATTTGTGATGTAACAACTTGAGAGCCGATTGTAAATAAACCAGAGCTTTCCTGTGGGATCATTCCAAATCAGTTAAACCCAACATAGACACCAATCAATTCGGATTTTTAATGTAACCTGGCTTGTTTTTTGTTTTTTTTTTCTTTCCTTTCCTTTCATGGAAATAAGTAAGGGTATATAATATATTTGCGCCATCTCAAACGGTTTCCGTTTTACATCCTGCTAAAGTTTTTGACATTTCGTGGTTTTCAACGATGCATTTTTTTTTCTTCTTCCATAGAAAATACAAACTTGGAATCCATAATAAGTGGCATGAACGAGATCACGGAGAAAGAAAGTGTTCAATTAATAGGAAAGCGTAATGACTAGAGTAGGATAGCAACAGGATAGCAAGGCAGAGAGATTTACTTACGGGTAACATAAGTGTGAATATTGCTAAAAATGTTCGTATGGAGCGTGGCTGGCGTTATGTGGGGTGTGAAACGGGGATAGTAGGAGTTGCTCACACGTACAATGCTATTTTAATATAGAAACTTGATTCTTTGTCATATTCTGTTGTTCTTTTTTTTTTAAAACAAGCCTAAAGTTGTTCTCAACAGTTTCGATTACCGTAATGTTGAAGTTGTCATAATTCCACATCTTGTTTGTTATATTGGCCACACTGAACGGTCTTTGCTGTTGTCGTAGTATTCAGTCCTAAGATTGATCTTATGCAAACCCTCCATTCTAACCTATCTAGCGCAAGTCTTTTCATTTACTCATAACTAGCACAACTCACATCCTTCCTAATCTGCTTAGCGTATTCCATCCTTGGCCTCCCTCTTCTGTTCTCATCTCACACACACTTCCCTCTAATGCTAATTTTACAAGACCCTCGTGTCTTAAAACGTGGCCTATTAATCTATCCCTTCAAGATCTTCCATATTCTTCGCTCTTCCCCTATTCCTCGTTAGTGATTCTATCCACTCCGCCCATCTCATCCTCCTACAGCACCACATTTCAAAAGCTTCTATCCTTTTTTCCTTTCCCCAACTCCTATCGTCCACGTCTCGCACCTCATATAACGCCAAACTCCATACTGACATTTTTAGGAACGCTTTCCTAATATTCACACTTATATTAGTCGCGAGTAAATTCCACTTCCTTGCTATCCTGTGCTATCCTACTCCAGTTATTACGCTGTCCTAAGCACCAGAATTCCTTAACTCCCTTCAAAATAAGGAATTCTGCTACTTAGGACAGCGTAATAACTGGAGCAGGATAGCAACAGGATAGCAAGGAAGTGGAATTTACTTACGCTTAGTAGAAGTGTGAATATTAGGAAATGTTTGTATGGAGCTTGGCGGCGTTATATGTGTGTGTGTGTGTGCTGAAACGTGGACGATAGGAGTTGGGGAAAGGAAAAAAGAATAGAAGCCTTTGAAACGTGGTTCTATAGGAGAATGAGACGGATGAGTGGATAGTAGATTCTCTAACCAGGAAGTTCTAAGCAGCATAGAGGGAGAGAGAACAATTTTGCAGGACTTTGAAGGGATAGATTAATAGGCCATTTTTTTTTGAGACATGAGGGTCTTGAAAAATTAGCATAGTGTGTGTGTGTGTGGGTAAGAACAGTAGAGAGAGGTCAAGCAGATTATGGAGGATGTCTAAGCTTGCGGAAGATAGGTTAGCATCGACTAGTCGTACAAGTACCACAATAGCATGATTTATTTGTTTTGTTTAGCCTTCTAAACGACGGTATTTAATTTGCCTGTGATTAAATTAATAACTTTATATATTGTTGGCTTATGGAACAATTATACCAGGCAGTTGCTTTTAGGTTAGGTTCCTGTGAAGTAACGCGAGACATCTTCCTTGATTGTACAGTGACTATAATACGGAGATATAAATTGCTTTATTTGAAGCTCGTCAAAGAATGATATGGTTTTTATTCTTTGTTCCCTTTTTTACTATTATTATTTTTCCCCAATTAAGTAAACACGTAGCGTTCATTATATTACTATAAGTTGAATCACAACTATCGACAGTGGAAAGAAATTAATGTCACATACTAACCAATGGCCCGAAATTATTATTATTATTTTTTTTACAAAGGATTTGAAAGTTCACAGTCTCTCTTTGTTTTTTTTCTGTTTGAGGCGTGGTAGAGGGAGGGAAAGAAGGGGGATGAAGATTACGACAAGAGAACATTTCCTACATGCACGTTCGCGGCAACAAATACGAAAAATTGAACAATATCCGTTTGCAACCTGCCGCGACGGGATTTTCCTCCCGTAAAATAAATAAAAATATATATATCTTGAGCAATATTCCGCTATCGCTTCCCCCTTCGCGGCTTCCTGTTTTCCAGAGGAAACCAGACCTCTTCCTGTTACATATCTGCGGGCTCCGTTTCCAAATAATGCTTCGAATTACGACATTCCCACAACTCGCGTTGCTTAAATTAAGATTACAGGTTTTTTTTTAAAAAAAAAACATTCAACCTACCAAAAAAAGAAGCAACAACTTTCTTAATCAGAAAAATTCGCGTGCGAGCGGTTTATTCAGCCCTCAATGCTAACCCATCTTACGCAAGCCTTTTCATTTCCTTGTAACTCGCACAACACACATCCTCCCTAATCTGTTTAGCGTATTCCATCCTTGGCCTCCATCTTCTGTTCTTACCCTCACACACACACTTCCCTCTAATGCTAATTTTACAAGACCCTCGTACCTTAAAAACGTGGCCTATTAATCTATCCCTTCTTCTCTTGGTCAACGTCCTCCATATTGTTCTCTTTTTTTCACCTATTCTGTTAAGAATTTCCTCGTTTGTGATTCTATCCACCCATCCATCTCATTCTCCTATAGCACCTCATTTTCAAAGGCTTCTATTCTTTTCCTTTCCGCAACTCCTATCGTCCACGTTTCGCACCCCATATAACGCCACGCTGCTCCATACAAACATTTTTTAGCAACGATTTCCTAATATTCACACTTATATTACCCGTAAGTAAATCCCTCTTCCTTGCTATCCTGTGCTATCCTACTCTAGTAGCAGAATTCCTTAACTTCCCTCAAAAATATCCCTTCCCAATATAACAGCCTCTGTTATTCCATTTTTTCCCATACTACTCTCCATTACCTTTGTTTTCCCTCTATTAATCCTCATCCTCCTGGACCACGTTGATGCTATTTATTATGGTTCCCAAGTCTTCTTCTGACTCCCCCTAATACTAATAATATCGTCGGCAAAGCGTAAGGTTTTTATTTCTTGTCCTTGCAGTATGATTCTTTTTCCACATATTCAGTTTTAACTTGTTTCATCGCTTCATCGTACAAGATTAAAAATAATTAAAAACCTATACAAATGAAAAAATACTAAATCCACTTCCCGCTGTCGAGTCACTTCCTTGTAATCGATTATCAAACCGGCAGAATTTTGGTTTACACCCAAATAAAGCGTCGTAAATAATATAAATAATTATTTTTTTCTCCCGTTTTCACCTTTTACCACCTTTCTCCTGATTATCACCACAGCTGTCAATGAAATATTTGCCCTATTTCCTACCATTTTAAAAAAAACGGTATTTTTCAAATTCTAGAAATGAAGAACTTGTCTGAAAAAAATTTTAGTAGTTTATCTTCATCTGAAAATGGGCTTAACCGATTTTCTTTTAAATGAAAAATTCAATTAAAGAGGTTACCAAAAAAAATCATGTACCAATGACAGAACCTCAGCTACAAATAGAAAGTGTCTCAACGTTTCAGGAATATCTATTAAATAAATTAATCACTTAATCACTGTAGAATTCATGATGGCGCTCAAAACCACACTCCCTCTTTCTTAGTATGAATATTTCTTTAACATTTTCCTCAAAATGAAAAAAAACACACACTAAAATAGCATTTAAAAAAACCTACAATAATATATTTAAACACAATACATCTCGTTCCGACATTTTAAATAGATTTCAGCTGTTGCTTCCAAAGATATTGTTATAAATGAAAAAAAAAGATATATATTTAAACACAATACATCTCGTTCCGACATTTTAAATAGATTTCAGCTGTTGCTTCCAAAGATATTGTTATAAATGAAAAAAAAAGATATATATTTAAACACAATACATCTCGTTCCGACATTTTAAATAGATTTCAGCTGTTGCTTACAAAGATATTGTTATAAATGTAAAAAATAAAGATATATTCTTCAAAGATTAACAAATTAAATTTGTTGGGTCTTTATTTTAAAGTCGCATCAACTACTATGGTTATTTGCGACTACGGTAAGTGAACTCGTTTTTACCTGTAATTTTTGACAAATGTGAAGAAGATAACCACACAACGCCCGTGTTCGGCAAAATTAATTAAATGTGACTCAGGAGCCCATAACTTTTAATCAGTCTCAAGTTATTAATTTAAAACTCCAATCCTATTATTATATTAAATTCTTAATTTGAAATAAAAGAGCTTTCGAATAAATAAAAAGATGGCCATTAAATATATCACTATTTATTTCACAAAAGCGACGTTTCGTGTCCATTTTGAGACTTTCTCAGGCACAAGCGGGGATATCTTTCGCAAAAAAAAAAGAAGATATAATTA
>CM067377.1:212153709-212218709 GCA_034510155.1 Eucriotettix oculatus | reverse complement strand
GGCAAAGACAATATTACTTTTCTTGTCCCTACATTCTTCCTAAAACTAAACTGATCTTCTCCTAACTGGCATTCTATTTGACGTTCCTTCCTCACTATATACTATTTTCGTTAATATTTCGCGCGCATGTGATACTAAACTAATCGTCCTTTGCTTTCCGCGTCGATCAGCCCCAGTCTTCTTCGGTATGGGAATGGAGAAATTAATATTACTAAATGCAGTCTATTCGTCAGCATTGGCATTGTTAGATCTGCCGCCCTGCCGTGGTCAAGTGGCACCACAAGGTCCCGGGTTCGATTCCTGGCAAGGGTTTCGGTGATTTCGTCCGTCCTTCCTTTGAATTCCCTAATCGAGTTACCTTACCCTAAAGGGTAAAGTAGTCGCTAAAAAATTAGATTTATCTAATACGTTTCGCCAATTTTAAATGTATAACACGTATCTAACTAAATTTTGTGTCGCGGACTCTTAGATTCATGTAATCCGTTTAAAATTTACTCGATGAAAGTCCACAAAAAAAAGGACGAAACTTTTTTGAGTAAATGTAAAATGATTTGCTGACAAATTGGCATTTTTAATTATTATTATTATTATTTTATTTTGACGACTTTTATCCGAAGACAGTACAGTTTGTATTACAAGATATATAGATATTTATTCACTGAATAAACAATTTAATCGATTACTTGAATAAATTGTAAAGTCCCATTGACAATCAATTTAATACCCAGAGAAAGCACACAGCTGTGAGCATAGTTATGTTGTTGCAGTTAATAATATTTTATTGGCTTAATTTGGCGGTGAGTTTTAATACATTTTAGGGGGAGTAGGGGGGACTCAGGTGAAAGAGAAAAAAGGAAATAGTTATTTGAGAAGCGGGAAATGAAGTGCCAGCTGTATTGTATATTTATTTATATCTAACAGTCAGATTGTTTATTCTATAAATTAATTTTTATCAAACAATATTTCAGTAATTATAATAATAATAAAAAAGGAAGTTTTAACTTTGGAATCTTTAGAAAATATTTCATTAAAAATTGGAAATATGGTTCTTCATACATACAGAAAATGCATCAGGGTAACCACAGTACTTAATGCATCACATACAAATAAAATGTACACACCTTTGTAATATCAATCCAAATTAATCAAAAACCCACTCTCGATTTTATATACAGTCTTTATTCACCTTCTTCACAAAGTAGCTTTAGACTTACTCAACGTGGCCAATGTTTTATATCAACTCATTTATACGTTTAGTTCATTTCCATACACATACAAGAATAAAGATACAAGAGAAGCAATATTGACTTTGCATCTAATTTTAAGAAGACCGAATAAGAGAAAACGGGTTTACGTTTATGGCATTTGAAGATTAAGAAAAAAACCTTTGATAATGTGAACTGGAACAGACCATTCAAGGATTTTGAAGAGCACAGGAATAAAATATCGAGGAAGAAGGCTTATACATTACCTCTGCAGAAGACAGTCAGCAGTAATTAGATTTAAAGATCAAGGAAAGAAAGCATGGAATCATGAAAGGATTAATACAAGGATGCAGTCAGCCACCAATAATCTATAACTTATATATAGAACAAGCGATGAAGAAAGTTAAAGCGGAATATGGAAAAGGAACTGTAGTGCAAGGAGAAGAAATAAAAACCTTACGGTTTGCCAAAGACATTGTAGTATTAAGGGAACATGGTCCTGCAGGAACAGTTCAGTATGAGGATTAATAGAGGAAAAACCAAGGTAATGGCTGTTAATTTGGGAAGGGATATTTTTACAAAAGTTAAGGAATCCTGCTACTTGAGAAGTGTAATAACTAGGGATGATAGAAGTATAGTAGACATAAAGAGTAGGATAGCACAGGCAAGGGAGGCTTTCACGAAAAATAGGAATTTACTTACGGGTAATATAAGTGTGAATATTAGGGAATTGCTAAAAATATTCATATGGAGGGTGGCGTTATATGGGTGCGAAACATGGATGGTAGGAGTTGCAGGAAGGAAAATAATAGAAGCCTTTGAAATGTGGTGCTATAGGACAATGAGATGGGTGGATAGAATCACGAACGAGGAAGTTCTAAACAGAATAGGGGAAGAGAGGACAATATGGAGGATGTTGACCAAGAGAAGGGATAGATTAATAGGCCACGAGGGAAGTTGTGAGTGGAATAGGCTAAGCAATTTAGGGAGGATGTAGGAATGGCTAGTTATGTGGAAATGAAAAGGGTTGCACAAGATATGTTAGCCTGGAGGTTGCATCTGACGTTTTAGGACTGGGGATTATTGTCTTCTTTAGTCAGTTTTTATATCAAAATATTTCAACCAATAATGAAATTTTTCATAGTGTATTGAAAATGACATTTAAATCATGAAAACAAATTAATGAGACAGTGTTTCATTTTTCTACCCCATTCAGTCCAAGGATATGGGGAATATCTTACATCCAGAATTTAGATTGATGGGAGACCAATGAATATTCTCCAAACACATTTAGGATAAAATAAATATTAAATTTTAGCTTGTCTTCAAAAAATATGTTGATATACCTTGGTATCCAATTGCCAAATACTGATTTTAAAACACAGCCACTTTTGTTAATTTTCTGTTGTTGCAGTAATCAATCCTAAGACTGGAAAGATCCATATAAACATTTTCATTTATACATAACTACCCCATCCTCCCTAATCTGCTTAGTATATTCCATCCTTCTTTCTCTTCTGTTTTTACCCCACATTCTTCCCACTGATGCTAATTTTACAAGACCAACCCGCAATGTCTCAAAATATGTCATATGAATCTATCCCTTCTATTGTTTTCCTTTCTTCTACTCTTACCGTTCACATTTCACACCCATATAACTTCACACTCCATCTAGTAATTTTCCTAATATTCATACTTATACTAGCAACAAGTAAATTTCTTTCTTTCTTGCTTGTGCTATCCTACTACCATCCCTAGATATTATGCTGCGCAAGTAACTTTTCGTATAAAGTTATATTTGTGCATTACACATTTGCAAATATTTAATTATTGTGTAAATAAAGAATCCACTTTAATTTCTCTTAAGATTGATTGAAATGGCGGGGCTGATTTTACCCTGCCGCTTATGGAGCTGGAACTTGGCGACACTTTGTAATCTAAATTATTATGGTGTTCTTTGCTTATTATCACACTACACTATAGCAGAAGTTACATGCGTGTCTGAACGTTCTATATATAAATACACCAAAGCGATCTTTGGGGTGAAAAATAGAAGAATTAAAAATGAGAGAAAAGGAGAAACAAACCAATTAATGAAGGAAGACTTTCCCGCAGAATGGTTGCCAATGAGCAGGATCGTTATCTTCTCCCTCGGTTCTGTCAACTTGATGTCGAACTGATCGGCAATTTTTATTATACCTGAAACACAATGATAATAAAAAAGGGTTACTTACACCATATCGAAAAAAGAAATCTGTATTTTATTATCAGGTTTCAAACAATTTTTAATCAGACAACTCAGTCATTGGCCAACCGATCACTGGAAATGTCTTCTTAACATTCTAAAGATGGGGGCGGTGCCTCCGAAAATTTAAGAACTTCAAACCGTGATGCCAGCCATCTGTAACCTTCAATAAGACACAACTTCCTATCTCTCTTTCCTGACCTTGTATGTATATATATATATATATATATATATATATATATAGGATAGAAAGAAAGATAGAAATATTTGGGAGAAAGGCAGGAAATTCGCTCTTTAAATCATATGTACGGCATGGAATCATGCACAAGGAAATACATATGTCAAGCGTAGAAGGGAATGGAAGAAGGAAGAAAGACTGAAAAAATTCGATGTGGCCAGGGCTCGAACCTATCTTTCTTTCTATCCAATTATCAAAATGCGTGACTTCGTCACTTATCCCATATATATATATATATTATATAAAATTTCTTTAAAAAAATATTTGGCTCTGCTGCCCACTCAGGCCTTTGGCCTACTGTGGACTGCCACCGTACATTATTTGGAGTGATATGTGGTCAGCATATTGATTCTCCAGCAGTCTTCATCCCAGTCTCTGTTACCATGATGACTCAAACAATCAAGCCCATGCCAAGATTCAAACCTGGGACCTCTGTGTTGTGAGGCAGCAGTGCTTAGCTTGCCTCTAGACTACAGGCGTTTGGCTGTGAAATAAATTTGAAAATTGAACAATCAGTCCTTTTTAGGCCCAACTGCATCATGGATTGAAGAGCTTTTACTCAAGTATGGATTGTATCAGTTTTCAGGCCACCAACAAACATTAGAAATTTTTATCAGCCAATAAAGTGTAATTTTAAACTTTCAGACTTTACTTGGTTCCGCATGAATATGGCTCTACATACATCAGTCAAACTACTAGAACAGTGGAAGAGTGAAAGGAACATATGTTTACAGCAAACCATATAAACTGACAGTTTCTAAATAGCCGTATGTTGACACATTATACTTCAAGTGATGAAGATAATTAATGAAACTATAGGATTTTGGCATAGTATAACCATTGAGGTCCTAGAATTATGAGCGACAACCTCAAAATGAACACACACATATGCTACCAAAAAGTGTTGAAATGAATAATCTGTTTTGACAGAGGTTTCCTAATATTCATACTTATACTAGCAACAAGTAAATTTCTTTCTTTCTTGCTTGTGCTATCCTACTACCATCCCTAGATATGAAAATAGTACTCAGGATGTCCGATAATTGAAGACTTTAAGAAAAGTGGATAGGATAGTTATTTGGTTTGAGAATATCTGAACACATGCATTCAGACACTAGAAATGTAATTTAGAACACAGCCCTTGTAGTTAAAGTATTTTTAATCGGTGGAAAGGAAGGTAAGACAATTAAACTTCTTCATACATAGTTCAATCTTTATGTAATACAACATGTTCTTTAATTAAATGGCGATGACGTCACTAGTTACTCATTTTTAATTGGATTTATCTCGGTTAGTATGCACGAGCGACGGGAATTTTACTAGAAAAAGTTACTAGGAAAATTGGGAAGTATATGTTCGTGCTGGTGTAATTTTCGTGTGCTGAGGGTGCCAGGATATTTACCTTAGTCGGTGACATGTGATGGCGGGGCATTAAGAATTATAAATTGAACACGATAGTGTTTTTTGTATTTTTGAGAGCCTTGATTGGTTTAAATTAAGTCATTTTTTCAACAATGAGAATTTATTAGGGGTCATACATATGACTACAGGTAACAATGAAACAGTAGAGTATTCAAGATATTCTAAGTGGATTAGTACTTTAATTTTGTGTGTTGTTAAATCTTAGACAGACTGATAAATCAAATCCCCACAAGAATTTTCATTGCCAAGAATAAGTTAGTTATTTTCAAGTGTGTCGATAAGAAATCATTATGCGCTTTTCAGCAAGAACGTATTAAAAAATATGAGGCGCAGCGCTCATGAGAAAAATAAATATTTTAAATAATACAAAATAAAATGAAACAATTGTAGGTTCAACAGCATTATTAACAACTATAAATCGACTGATTTTAACAGAAACGGTGATCTACATACTCTATACACGAGCAAATGTCAAAGAAACACAAGATCGATAATGTAAATTTGTAACTAATAGTTTATTAAAATAAGTAACTTGCCTTTATCGGGATTCGTGTAAAGTTCGTTACATTCTCTCAATATTCTTTCATTGAGAGGCATAGAAGCGACGTCTACAGGGTTTGCAGTTTTCCGAACTCTGGGAGGTTTAAAACTCATTATAAATACTTGTGTGACAAACTGTGACGATAAAATGTCTACAATAATTCAGTACGAAAAAAATTCAAGATAAGATAAACTGACATTCAAACCAGCGGGAGTAAGGTTAAAGAACACAAAAACAATCGCGTGGGCTACTTAGGTATCTCTGGTTCCAGCGATCCACACAGACATGACAATCAGGCTGGCCAGCATAAGAACCATATTCAACATTAACATGTCTCGTTTCGGTCAGTGTAGTACGTTTGACTGGTCAGTGGACACACAATAAAAAATCGGCCTATGGATTTATACTAGCGAGCCAATGTGTCAGTAATTTTCCCCTTTTATCTTTCTCCGTGTAAAGCAACTTTTCCATGGAAAAATCTCTATGTTGGCCAAATTAAAGTTTCCTTCAATTGTATTGTTATCATTGATTAAGAGATTATATTTACCAACTTAGATTAATTACCATATAGAAAACAAATATTAAATTAATATCATAAGTATCCTGTCTTCTAAAATTAATCGCAAAGTCCCCTATATTCTTCCTAAAACCAAACTGATCTTCTCCTCACTCGCATTCTATTCCCCTATATACTATTTTAGTTAATATTTTGCATGCAAGGGAAACTAAACTAATTGTTCTGTGCTGTTCGCATCTATCAGCTAGACAAAGTGAAAGTCTATGTGCTCAATGAGCAACTCAATTAGTGAATTAGGTATACAAAAGTAATTCTTCACACTATTCCTATTGAACATTTTATTTCTACATTCTAATTAATAATCTTCCTTAAATCTAGTTTGATAGCTAGTACATCACTTTTCTTGCCAACTAGATCCTTATGGTAACTTTTCATTCTCTGAAGTTGTTCAAAAATTATTTAAAAAATATGGCAGTGTTGAAAAATGTACTTTAATATATTTGAGCTTTTTTACATTAATATGTAGGGCTGACCATTTTTATCAATTGTCGCTATTATTTTTTAAATTGATTAAAATCATGGCGAGTAAATAATTTTTTTCTAATAGCTTCATACAGTTACTTAAAAATTGGCAATTTCCAGCACTTTGAAAATTTTTTCCACCTAAACTGCTTAAACAATTAAAAAACTAATACTTGTATCTGAAGGTATTAGCATGTACATTATGTGCAAAAGGTTTTTGGTACCAGAAATAACGAAGCTGAATAAAAACCATTTTTCTGAATAAAGAAACTAATAATTTATTAATTTAGAATTAAACATATTGATTAAAATTTTCCTGCAGCACATGTTATACCTTCTTTTTTCAGCTTACTGAATTAATAGGCATATTAATATGAAGAAATTAAAAAATCGACTTTTTTCCCTTCAGCTTTTCGCCAAAATTTCAGACCCCATGTCCCTTAATTATTTATAAAGACTGATGGGTAAAATCCTCCATATCTGCAAGTGTAACCATAATGCAGTTATTGTAAAAAAAAATAATACAAATAATTTATTAAAATGACCATTTTATTTTTATTTGTCTCATAAAAACTGTCAAAAATGATTTCATTTTAATATCAGGCATTAACTGATTTAATGTAAAATATACAACACTCTCCTAATAATACAGTAATTTAGCCTTTGTTGTATTTCATTTGCAGTTGTTGAAATTTAACGGCAAATAATTGTTAAATATCATTTCAGCCGTAACTGTCCCTGAACATAGTCCACTTTCGCATACATGCTATCCATTAAAAATGTAAATTTAAAACAATGCTTTTTATATTTTAACACAATATCCTGTATTTAAAATTTGTAATTTTTTTTTTGTAAAACTTGTCTATTTACCAGATGAAGCCTATAATATAAATAGGGATGAAATGATTGTAAATATATTAAAGAAACAATAAATAATCTCATCACCGAAATGACAACTCATGTAGGTAAAACTACGAAAAACGTTTATTTTGTACAACTATCTAGACATGTAATAATCAATTATGGTAGAAAAGGCAGCAAATCCAGCTGCACCGATAACTCCTGCCTTGAGGCCAGCTGGAACATAGGAAAAGCAGAGTCAACCACAGTTAACATTCAAACTTCTTATCTATTCACTTACAAGTAACCTACAGCTAATAAATATACAAAATACTTTATAATAAATCATCAAGTTTTTTATTCAAATTTTAACGCTTTTCACAGTGATATAATTTGTAACGATAGAGAATATGTATCAAGATATGTTTCGGTTTTAGCAATTTTAGCCACAAGAGCCTCGACATTGTTTACCCGTCAGCTCAGAATCCACGTTCTCGAGTCATACACCGTTTCTGATTTGTCCTACACTTTAAGTTTTATATACTTCATCCCAATCACTCAATGAATTATGTTGGAAATGCTCTCACTCCACCACAATCATCTCATGAACTATATCGAAAAAGCTCATTTGACCACAATTACCCCATGAATTTATGTTGAAAGCTCCAGACTTCACGTCACATCATGGGCCGCCTAACCCTACCTCTCGTCGACTGTTTACTGCTCCGACATACGGCCCTAATACTTTTCCTCACATGAAACTTATTTCCTTCTCTCGATGCTATTTTGCTTTACCAATTTACTTAAATATCTCATCAATAATTTACAATCTAATCTACATACATATAAATGTTAACTCATTCTTCTTAACTTCTTTTTCTGTGGGAAATTTAGCATACAAATAAAAAAGTGAAAAAAAAAACCTGTTGATACAATAAAGATATTTTTAGACACGGAGAAAATTTGACAACGACAAAACTTGGAATAAAACGTTTTGTGAAGAAACTATGCTTTTAGTGCTGGATTGGAAGGGAACACAAATTTGAGATAATTACAAAAGAGAATTAAAGTTTATTATATGATGAAAGAATGGTTCCGATTACCTCTAAATCCAATGAGACCGCCAGTCACTCCACCAGCATAAGTACCATTCTTCCAATCAGTTTTACCACGATACTGTAATACAAAATATAACATAGAAGTAATAAATAAACTAAATTAATTTGGCCTGATAAGTAAACCAGGATGATGAATATCTCTCACTCCTTGCTCTGTAAGTTAACCAAAGACTTTTTCATACAAAAAAAAACTGAAATTGACCAAATGTAACAGTTCATTTCTGCCTAATTTCTTATCCTTTTTTATCTAATCTGCAAAGGAGTGGGATATAATCCCTTGTGGAAAAAATATCTCCTGTTATGTATTTCAATTAAATTATTCATAATTACATACTTAAAATAATTTCACAATTCCTATTATGAGGTAAGGTAGCAGACCTAACAGAATGGAGAATTAATATCAATGCATGTATAAATGGATAGCTCAAATTAAAGAAGGTGAATGTCATAATCTAATGTGCGAAATCTAGTACAAACAGAGAAGAAAAGCTTTGTTTGAAGTTCAGCCAAAACTGAATCAGAATGAATAAATCTTGACCAGACCTGGGAATCAAACTCAGAACCTCCAGCTTGCCGAGGGTTTTACCCTAACCACTGAGCTAGTCTGGTTTGACGTCAGGTTCTTCTGATGTAAGAGGGGCTAACAACCACTTTGGTAACTCCATACCCCCCACTCGCCCAGCCCCATCGTTTGTCTCTCTCTAATGTTTTGTGACGTTACACAACTATCCCTAGAATTAAATTGAAAAAGCTCACTCCACCCATAATCTCCCCATGTATTAGGCTGAAAAAGTTGATACCACACACAATTGCCCCATTTATTAGGCCAAAAAAGCTGATTCCCACAATCGCCCCATGTATTAGGCCGAAAAACGCTGATTCTACCCACACATGAATTTAAGTCAAAAAATATTTGCCATGCATTTTTTGGTGTCATTACAATCCTGTGCACTGCACGAGTTGAGTGGTGAAAGGAAAGGAAGTGGGAGGAGTGACGGAGGGGGAGGAACCAAACTAGTCCAGTTCCGCAAGAGGTATCCACCCTGTATTCTTGAAGCTTGGGTTCATCTACAATTTACTTATCTCATTCTTCACAGCCTAACTATACGAAATCAATGAAGAATGGACATTTCATAAATCGATCAAAGGGGCATATGATCCCCCAAATGTATACATCAGGATTTTCCTTCATTGTACACAGGTCAACAGACTGTAACTTCTCTAGTTGTGCACCAATCACAAGTTAGGGGCGTATACGTGGCGGATATAAGTAACTCCACAAGTTCCAAAAATGTTTCAATTGTTCAGCGAAAGACCATTCAACTACATAGGAACAGGGTTGATTTCACACCTGTACAAATGTTGACAAGCTATCAACCATTCACATATTTTGTAAAGAATTGAACCATTTTCGTGGTGTATTGCCACAAGTGTTGGTGATGGTAAGCATTCCAGCTCAGTTGAGCAACAGGTCATAAACTGAGGTTATTTGTCCAGAAAGGGGGTGAAAGATGACAAAAACATTAAGGGACAGATGTGTAGCAGACTGTGGAGTGGAGGAAGCCTTGCAGTGTTTCGGTTAAGGAGATTGAAAATTTCAAGAAAACGTTTCGGTGGTTTTAATAGAGTGCAAGCTTGCAGAGGAAATATAATTTTGACAACGGTAATCAACCAAGACTCCTGCAGCGACACCTGAACATCCAGATCAACATTGAGTGTGTGTGAAATTGTCACATGCTGTGTGCAGAGACTCTACTAAGCTAGAAATAAATATTTATTTTCTATACACAGCCCTCTCAATAGCTCTGAAATTAGTTATCATTCAAGCTAAATTTCCCCACCGTACCCTGATGATTATTTCCATGCATACATTTTATTTAATTAACCAATTGATGTAATTAATATTTCCACTAATTAATATATCAAATTAATTCATCACAATTAATTACATACAAATAATAGCTATGTTTTGACATCACACACATGCAGACATGGTTAAGGGTCATTTCATTCACACTAACTCCTTCTTTCATAGGATTGACAAGTAAATAAAAATGACAATTTTCAGCTAAAGAGGAAAGTTATCCCCCAAACTTAATATGTCAGGATTAAGCCCCTCCTCACTTTGTAATTAATTTATAGCCCTTATAATTGAAACTTTTGTAATATAGTGAATGTTTTCCCTTCCTTATATGTAGATTTTTAAAACCCATTAATTGAAATTTTGGAATTAAGTAGCAGTTTTCCCTCCCTTTCACAGCACCAATCAGAGGATGGGAGATAACTCTCCACCAGTTCCCAATTTTCAAAAAGAAAATAATTTCCCCTGGTCTTTCACTTCACCAAACTGAAATCCTGATGTGTTATGTACTTGGCTAAATAATCTAAAAGCTTACACTCTCAATACAGCATTCAACAGAAGAAAATAGTGCACCGATGAGTGCAAAGTTTTTGGCGTAACTTAGGGTGGTTCCCTTCATTTCCCTGAAGACTTCTCTAGCAGTCTGAGGTTTTGCATCTGGCCCCTGAATGGAAGGGTTCACACTGGCAGAAAATAGACCAATAGCTGCACCCAATCCATATCCTGGAAAGTTTGTGAAAATCATTAATATTTACATGTCCATTTTTTCTCTCGTATAACGTGATAAGATAATTACGGAACAAACCTAAGACGCAGCTCATTGTTGCTTTAACGGGACAGCTTTCCATAGCCGCTTCTATCATTTTCTCTTCATTTGACTTTATTTGCACAGGTGAGAGAGTTGGAGGAATTATTATATTTTCTCTGTACCTCTTAGGTTCACTAACTAACATTAACGCAATTTTATCCCATTCTTCATTTGTAAAGAAAATTTGTTTGTGACTTTCTCCAGATGCCATATTAAATATTAATTTTTTTTATTTGTTTTCGCAAAATTTAATTCCACTACATGTTTAGAAAATACTACGAAGTGTTGAAAACGATAACACTCGTTCGATATCGATATTCCGTATTCGATAAATGAAAATATTTGTACGCCAAACGCCATTAGAGGACCAACGTCGATGTTTAAATCGGGTACACCTGTAAATTATTACGATTAAATTAAACGTAGATATTTAGTGCAACAAACAATGCGTAGAGTTCGATCAGACACATAAACGCCTAAATTTTAGAAAATATTTCTCAAGTAAATTGCGGATTGTTGAGTTTATTGACGTTCGCTGTGACGTAATCCGTCTACTCCGCAGTGTTACCAGTAATACATAAAGTTTAACTAAAAAAAAAATTAATAATTCTAGGCCAGTGATGGTATTTTACTCAGGAATTATAATCGTAATATGAGAAGCTATGATCAAGACGGCCACTACCAAAGAGATATATAAACATGATAGAGAGGCTACGAGGCTGTTACAGCGCCCTGGGTGGCAGCAACTAACAACAGGGACAATCACAATGTCTACGGTCAAGAACTTTGACCGTATGTACTGTGTTTAAATGACTGAGGTTGAATAATCGTGTATTTTTGTGATTAAAATATATTGTTTTTCATCCGAAATCATGCCAAATGTGTGTTTAGCGTACAATTGTACTAATCGTAGTTCAAAAACAACTGGAATATCGTATTTTAAGTAAATATCATCATATTTTCACTTTTGAAAGCACGTGTTTGTAACTTCGATATTTACCAAATTTCTGATCTTCGTGGTGCTCTAGAATATGCAAGCCAGCTCTCTTTTTATGAAAGTAGTTCTCTGTACTGTAATTAATGAATGTGTTTTTATTTCGTTTAACCTTGATCCCTATCAACTTTCAACTATATTTAATGTCAGTCTAGATGCATTTAGATGTTACTTGTACAACGTACAATTGTATAATTGTAAAAAAATTAAAATTTTAGATATTGGGAGTAATCTTTATTATAGACTGATGAGCGAGATGCTTCATATCTCATCTAATAATTCGGCATTAATATCAGAAATGACTGATTTAAAACAAAAATTATAAATTAACTATTATAAAGTTTCCTGTCAATGTTTACATGTTGTATTTAGCATTGAGATGATGTTAATGAGCCCCTTTTATCCGTGTTAACTTTAATTTCGGCACTTTCCTTGTGTGACAACAGAAATAATTTACAATTTTTAAGTGATGTGTTATATATATTATATGTAATGAAACACTTTCTAGCTGGTTTCCGCTCATTTGTAACTTTAATACATATGTATATATAGTTTTTAAATATTGATTTACGAGATACGCTTCCTGCACGTATTCGTAAGTCCACCTCAATTCAATGCCAGCAGACGACAGGACACGCCCACCTTTCCATTCAAAAAATGGCGCCTGAGCCTTCAATTTGCTTCAAATATGGCGGCGCCTTGTCCAGTCTATGTTGTTTATATATATCTTTGGCCACTACAGCTTCTTCGTGTAGTTTCTCTTCTTAGCCTGAGAGAGCAACTGTGTGGCTTCTCCGCAAGATAACGGGAAAATTGCTTTGTTTTATTTTAAATAAAATCAACTTGTAGTCCATTCTTATAAAGAAAAATGTCGAAATTATAAAGCTCAGTATTAGATTGAGGTCTTCCTGGATTCTGCATACGACCAACTCGTTATTTAGGATTACCATCCTATCCATATTCATAACGCGAACAAGGTTATGTACGGGTAAACCATTATTTTTATTCGTCTCCTGTACTGTATTTTAATATTATTGCAACTATGCGCGTGTGTGTGTGTATAATTGCGTAGAACCTGTCACACCGCGAATCTTTTTTCTCTTCTTTACCAATTAAATGGTTATTGGTCTGCTACATTTTTAACCTCACTTTCTCAGAAGTTATAATAAATCACTGACCCAGTACATATTATAATTGATTGATTTATTTCATTGCAACAAAGGGACATAAGTCTGGGGTGATGATTAACCCCAGTCAACATTTAAATACCATGTATGTAACACACAGTGTGTTTTCAACTGAATAAGAATGTATTTTCACACTTAAATGTTTGAACTAATGAAGGAAAATCACTCTCACAATGTCAATGTCACAAGAAATCAAGCAAGCTAACACACACATATCCTCTGTTCCCGTCAACGGATTTTTAAAGGCCGAGTTCAGAATGACGTGAACGGCACGTCATAGGATGCATAAGATTGAGGAATGCAGAAAATGAACTATAAAAGTTATATACTAAGAAAAAAAAGGGGGGGAAGGTAATAAGATACCACTCCATTACCCCAATTAAACTAGTAATGGTGTCCTACTGTTCTCTACGCCCTTACCCTTGCACTTCACCTAATGCTATAATATTACATTTAATAGCTGAAAAGCCTTAGCATTTTTAAAATATCACCTCTCTTCTCAATTTTATTATAATAACCCTATTAATATAATATATTAATCTTTATCATAAATAATCTTGTTTTGAATTGTTTCAAACTCTTTGTGCAGTCCTGTTGGTATTATGTCAACAGGTAGACTATTCCAGTCCCTCGTTGTTCTATTTAGAAACGAAAATCTTCCCATATCAGGTCTCTGTTTCCTTTGTTTAATCTTGAGCAAGCATTTTCATTTCCGCATAACTACTACCACATCCTCCCTAATCTTCTTAGCGTATTCCATCCTTGGCGCCTCCTCCTTCTCCCTCTTACCCTCTAATGTTAATTTCACATGTCATAAAACGTGACCTATTAATCTATCCCTTCTCTTGGTCAACGTCCTCCATATTGTCCCATCTTCCCCCCCCATTCTTCCTCGTCAGCGATTCTATCCACCCCATCTATCTCATTTTCCTACAGCACCACAAATTTAAAGGCTATTCTTTTCCCTTCTGCAACTCTTTATCGCCCACGTTTCGCCCCCCCATATAACTGCACACTCCATGCCAACATTTTTTTTAGCAACGACTTCCTAATATTCACACTTATATTACCCGTAAGTACATCAGGTATTTCGTGCATTGAGTGGTACTATTCTCACGCCCTTCTGAATGACGGGAGACGAGTTTTTTTTCTGAGGTCTAGCAGCATTCCCTTCTCCGTGTCTCCCCAAAACAAGTTTTATGAGATCAGAGGACAGCTCTTACCGCATGCCCAATGTCTTCGATCCCAGTACATACACCTCCCAGAGTAGGTGAAGGCGTCTTGGCATCAGACAACTTTGAAAAAGAAAACCCTCAGAGAGAGAGAGAGTGCGAGGCATTCCCGACATAGTCATGTGAGCCCCGCAGTCAATCCAGGGGGAGTAACGCCTGCGAGAGAAAACTCCCTTCGACATTTCACACGGGAAGCTGCTGATTATATATTTTTATTAAATTTTTTTTTCTGACTGATAATCAGATGTTGTAAGTAAGGCTAGGTTTACACGCAGGCGGGGGCAGTGATGACTGCCAGAAAACGAGGGGCAGTGATGTCAGTGGCGTGTCAACATACGTCAGTGCTGCACTGACAACTGCCTATACATCGCTGACACGACTGGAGCACTGCCTCACTTTTCTTGGAGCGTGTCAACAGCATGTCAGTCATGACTGACCTAGACGCTGCCAGTTAGTGGCAGTTACGGTTGTCAATTATCGATTGTGAACATCGGTGAGGCAGGGCTGACTATCGATTGCGCAATGGTAAACAGTTTGTATTTTGCATTTTCAATACCAGCGTGCAGTTTGGTTTAGTGTGCGATTGGAGTAAGTGAATATTTGTTGTGAACAGCGGCTAGAATTTTGGTTCAGAAAGCATTTAGGATAGAATTCGTTTGTTGCACCTGTGTATGAGCCTATAAATTTTTAGGTTAACTTTCCAAAAATAATTATTGTCCAGCCTCCAACGGCACAAACTTTAACTGGAAAAAAAATACGCAAAAGAATGATGTATAGCTATAAACATACTACTTACTATCACACGTGATGGAAAATAATTCATTTCGTTTTGTTCAGTAATTGACAACTTTAAGGGGAATAAAACAACAAGTAATAGAAACCGAGCCAATTAAACACTGAAAACCAGCTTCAAAGTACATTTGCTGGCTGTTTTTATTATTGCTTGATTTCTGTAGTAATAATATAAAGCAATATTACTAAACAACTGTTTTCATTTTTATGTATCTATAGCACAGTAGCGTAATACTGAGTTTGACTTTTTCAGGAAGCCTTTCCTCCTCGTCACGTCTATTCTATCACAAATACAAAGTGATTAGTTCCTGTTTATGGACATTATGCGTCGTGCACAAAGGGGAAATAATATTCAACTTGATATAAACAATATATCGACTCTATGCAACATCAACATCAGTCCAACCTGTGTCGTAGTTGCCAAAAGAATAGCAGAGAAGTATAAACATGCACCAGAGTTCTCTGCCCGTTCTGTAGTGAGGGCAGCACTTGCACACAGTGAAGAAGTGGGGCAGTTATCTGCCCAATATGTAAATGGTAGGCAGTGCACAGCCAACCCAACTTCGACGAACATCATCACTGCCCGTGTAAACCTAGCTTAACGCTATGACAAAGTTTATGACATGCACAAGAACGCGGATGACGTCACCGCGCACGTAACTTCCTCTCTAGTCAGTTTAATGACGTACAGTAGGAGGATGTTTCACAAAATGGTCGAGTTTAAGCATGTCTTACATGGCAAACCCATATAAACATACAATTTGACGTCGTTTAAGTATTTTTTTTTAAAAAAAAAAATTAAAGTGCTTACGTATTTTATTTAGTGTTTTACATTACTTGTACGCGTGAAATTTTTAACACACGCCCTATTTTAAGCCTTACATAAATAATCTAACCCGACGATTTTTCACGAGTGAGACAGCTGTTATTACTGTAATTAATACATGAAGTCGTCTTCTTCTTTCCTGCCGAACTTGATGAGGAGCGTACTCAGCAGGATGAGGAGGTTGTGGAGAAACAACGCCACGCCGGGCCAGCGACAGGCTCTGCCTGGGGAAGGGGGGGAAAAAAAAGGTTAAATCATCCGTGGCTTAATTACGTTGTGAATCATAATCACAAGTCGCAGAGGTTCACTGACGTCAGGGAACCAACATTTCTCACAGATTTTTTCCCCTTTACACAGTTACATTCCTCGTCCCTTTTGCAGTTAATGAAATTTATGCTGTAGCAAGATAGTGGATATTTGATTCTTTATTACTGTAAAGTTAGCAAGTTAGTTGTTCGCGCCTGGAGCCGCCTCACAATCCTCCGGCGGGGGCAGCCTTTGGTCACGTACGAATGTGGCCTGCGTTATTTCCGCAAAATGGGAGCCCACGAAGACGGATAAATTTGAAAAAAACCTCCGCCAATGGGGTTTCGTGGTTTATAGAAAAATCGATTATTAAAGATCGATTTCGAGGCTTTCGCATGCGGCAATGAGGAGGTGTGAATAATCAATCATTCGGCCGTCGCAACCCCAAGGAGACGGACGGGAACCGACGCAAGGTCCACGGCTGTAGTATTATATGGAGGGCGACTTGTGACGAAGAGAAAACGACGCCCTACGGAGACGCTGGGCGGAGAGGCGACACCACACTACAAAGGAGGTACGCTGTCAGGTATCCAATCCTTGACGTTTAGGGAGGTATAGTCACCGAACCTCATATTTTTGTACACATTTCGCTCGTTAAAATTAAAGTTTGAACACAGTTCAACCTGTAGAGGGTCCAGATTAGGACCGAAACATGTACTTGTTTTTAAATTTTAGTTTGTTATGTTTCACTAAATTTTTTTTTGACCTTGTTTTTGGCCTCATTTAAACTTACAGACATTAATTTCCCTTGTTAAGTTCTTTTGTTAATAAATTCCCCTTTATATTTTATTTACCCTTTTAATAACTTAATCCATCCCTGAACCCGTCCTACAATGTAGTATCGCAAAAAGGCATTTTATTTCCACTTTCGGACGAATAGGTACAAATAATTTATTTTGAGAGAGAGAGAGAGAGAGAGAGAGAGAGAGAGAGAAAAAAGTAAGTCGAAGGTACAGTAATTACCAAAGAGATATATAAACATCATAGAAGAGAGGCTACGTACAGCGCCCTGGGTGGCAGCAACTAACAACAGGGGGGACAATCACAATGTCTACGGTGGTCAAGAACTTTGACCGTATGTACTGTGTTTAAATGACTGAGGTTGAATAATCGTGTATTTTTGTGATTAAAATATATTGTTTTTCATCCGAAATCATGCCAAATGTATGTGTGTTCAGCGTACAATTGTACTAATCGTAGTTCAAAAACAACTGGAATATCGTATTTTAAGTAAATATCATCATCATATTTTCACTTTTGACAGCACGTGTGTGTTTGTAACTTGGATATTTACCAAATTTCTGATCTTGGTGGTGCTCTAGAATATGCAAGCCAGCTCTTGTTCTTCTTATGAAAGTAGTTCTCTGTACTGTAATTAATGAATGTGTGTTTTATATTTCGTTTAACCTTGATCCCTATCAACTTTCAACTATATTTAATGTCAGTCTAGATGCATTTAGATGTTACTTGTACAACGTACAATTGTAAAAAAATTAAAATTTTAGATATCGGGAGTAATCTTTATTATAGACTGATGCTTCATCTAATCTCATCTAATAATTCGGCCATTAATATCAGCAGAAATGACTGATTTAAAAACAAAAATTATAAATTAACTATTATAAAGTTTCCTGTCAATGTTTACATGTTGTATTTAGCATTGAGATGATGTTAATGAGCCTCTCTTTATCCCGTGTTAACTTTAATTTCGGCCACTTTCCTTTCCTTGTGTGACAACAGAAATAATTTACAATTTTTAAGTGATGTGTTATATATATATATTATATGTAATGAAACACTTTCTAGCTGGTTTCCGCTCATTTGTAACTTTAATACATATGTATATATAGTTTTTAAATATTGATTTACGAGATACGCTTCCTGCACGTATTCCTAAGTCCAGGACAGGACACGCCCCCACACCTTACCATTCAAAAAATGGCGCCTGAGCCCTTCAATTTGCTTCAAATATGGCGGCGCCTAGTGTCTAGTGTCTATGTTGTTTATATATGTCTTTGGTAATTACATCCGAGTGAATGAAGAGAAAATTTCCCTGAGAATGATATTATAAAAAACACATAACTAACACGATACATAAAAAAACACACGAGGCAAATAACTACTTCACGGCACGTCCCCGTCCGGGCTCGACAATTTTCTCTCCCATCACTAATGGTGGATATCCAAAAACACATAACCGCTGACCTTCACGAAATATCTAGGGTCGATCGATGGAATTCCATACGAATCTTAAGTTAATCCCGGCGCCATGTTTAATGACGGGGTTCTCCCCAAAACCACTCCACCCCACTTCCTTCTAGGTCTCTATACTTTGATTTTAAATTGTCCATGTTGTTTTGTAGTCCTCAGAGTGGCCTGATGCATGCAACCCTTGGATCCATCACTACAGTCCAACGACAATTATAACCAATTTTACAAAAGCTGGTGGAAGTACACCGCGAAAAGGCGAAGACCGTTTTTGGAATGGCGAAGGCCACAGTCTCAGGGGAGAATATTTGATATATTTCCATAACTTGTCTCAGATTATTCTGCTCTGTTCGATCGATCGTTTCGAACGGGCGCTGATCGACGAGAAACTGCCGTGTCACAGTCTCAATGGCAAAAGTGTACGAGTCGGGATTAGAATTAAGTTTCTCGTGCACCACTATACGCCAAACCCATATATATATATATATAAATATTCATCAAATGGGGAAGTGGCGGGATGAAGGGCGCTGCGGGAGTTTTCTCGCAGGCGCTTCAGCCCAGAGTGACTGCGGGGCTTACCTGATCATGTCGGGGATGCCTCCTGCACTCTCTCTGGGTATTTTTTTTATCAAAGTTCTCATATGCCGAGACACCTTCACCTATTTTAGGAGGTATATGTACTGGGGTCAAAGACCTTGGGCATATGGCAAGAGTTGCTGTCCGCTGATCCCATTGGATCATCAGTCGGGGGCCAACTGCCTCCTGAAACTGGTGGAGACACGGAGAAGGGAATGCTGCGTCCCCCCCACAGCAAACTCGTCTCCCGTCATTCACAGGGAAGGGCGTGAGAATAGTACCACTCAATGCCCGACCTACCTGATGCAGGTTTTCTAGGGTTTTCCCTGCATCTCTTTAGGTGAAACACCACTAGGGTAGGATCCTTAAACCATAGCCCGGGGGCCCTAGTTAACCCTTGCATGGCTACCTTGCTCTACCTTCCGCATCCCCCTTTTCAATTCCCTTCCTATGCTATTAAAGGGGAGTTGCCTGTTTCAGGATCACCCTCATGTAGCCTGTTAACCAAAAAAAAGGGGAAGTGGCGGAGACTGTGACGGGGGTATTTTGCAGAGTTTGACAAAAAAAAAATCGAGTCTAGTGACGTGCTTGAGAAAATTTTGGAAACTCTCTTGGGACCGAAGCGTACAGCCCAAGGGAAGAAAATAAAGTACGTTTTTCTAAAGAAAATTTCATTTTTTTTGGTCATATATATATATAACTTTTTTTTATCGGACAGCCCTCGTAGTATATAACCACGGTGAATTACTTACCACGATCACAAAATTCTACAACCATGATCCAGAAGGATCCGATGGTCGTCCCAAAGGTGGTGAGGAAGCCGACGAAGAGCCATAACCTGACCATCTGGTAGGAGAAACAACCAGACCTCGTGTTGCTGTCAGGGTGCATCTGCGAGAAGGGCAGCCAACTCAACCTGCGGCCACACACACACACAACACAAAGGAATATTATAATTGAATACATAACATTAATAAATATACATTAGTGACAAATACCAAGAAATAAAAATTGAAGTGTCCTTCTGTATGTTTGTCTCGAATAGGCTCCGAAACCGCTCGACGGGTTTCAATGAAAATTTGAGGGTTTTCCAAAAGAGGAGATTTAACTTAAATATTCGTGCATGTTTCATTTCGATAATAAAACTAATATGATATAAATATTAATGCTACAGGAAGGAAGGTTCATTTGTACACGAACCCAAAAAAGAATGCTAGAGTCCTTTGGTTAGTTTTTACGGTTTATGATCGGCGTGTAATACCCATCTACCCAAAGTTAAGGATCGCTCTGCCGTGTCCTAAAAAGGGTGAAAAACTTTAATTATGTTAATATATTGTGATAAAAAAGAAGGCGGATTTTGTGATGTTGTGGCGTCATGAGGCGCAGTTCGGCCTTCAACAACAATGGCTAGTCGGCTGAAAGATGGTGATTCCCCCCCGCGCGGGAGAGTCCCACAGAGCGTGTGTATAAAAAATGACGATGGTGAAACCCCGCGGGAAAACCCCCGTCGAACGAGTGTAAAAAATGAGGGCGGGGAACCCCGAAATTTTGTGAAATAGGGGAATTCCCGTCGGAAGATTTAAAAGGGGAAGCCGATGGGTGGCTCAGCCCCCAGAAGGCAGGCGAGTGGAGGAGAGGACGGACGTGGACCGAGCAGAAGTGAAACGAGTGGAGGAGAGGACAGACTTGGTCCGAGCAGATATCCAGAAGTGAGACGAGTGGAGGAGAGGACAGACTTGGTCCGAGCAGATATCCAGAAGTGAGACGAGTGGAGGAGAGGACGGACTTGGTCCGAGGAGCCAGAAGCCGGATGAGAGGACGGACGAGAGCAGACGTGATCGAATCCTGCAAGACGCCAGAGAGACGCACAAACATTCGTGAGTGAGGTGGATGTTTGTAGGCCCCTGTAGTAATTGTGGGTAAGCTATAAAAAAATTGTGAAACTTGCTCATTGCTCTGGATAAATAATATTTAATGATTTTTCTTTTTCTATTTTCAGCTACTGCATACTCCATCCATCTCTCGAGAGACCCAAAATCCCCTGAGATTAAGCCCGTGTATTTACTTTAAATTAATAAATGAAAAATTTTATAATTGATCATAATTTGTTCTGTTAATTAATAAATGTTTTATACCAAAAAAAAGTATATTACAATATATATATATATATATATAGTCTGTAGTTTATCCTTTTGTAAAGAATAGCAGGAAGATAATTTTTTTCTTAAAAATCTAAATTATCAACAGGTGAACTATTTCAATTACAATGCCCCATTACTAATTTTCAATCAACTGAATTAAACAACTAATTATCATTTTCTTAAGGACTGTAGCTTTCGGGGCAGACATGCGACAAAAAATAAGTCCTACCCCACTGAGACTAATATAAATTATTACAAAAAAAATATATATATTTCTTTTTAAAAAGTCGGGTTTTCAGGGTAAATAATTATTTCGAAGGTTACACAAGAGGAATTACGTGGAGTACTTACAACATGAGGGCGGACGTGTTACACATTCCGAAGAGGTGATACGCCTTGGGGAACGAGTCGGAGTACCTGGCTTCCACGTCCATCATCAACCACCACGAACTGAAAAACTGTCACGGGTGACAATTCGTGACGGTCTATTCTCTATATGCACACAATAATAATAATAATAATAATAATAGTATCTGAAAAACTGAATCGCGGACGTTTATGTATACAGTGTAATAAAGTGTATGCATTATTGGGTGTTCTGGCGGACTTTATCTGACGCGAATTCCCATTACTTATGAGGGCAAGTCCTGGGCCTTTACCAGTGGCGCCTCGTGAGTATTTCAAGTTATGTGCTCCATCACTCACCCCCAAGACAAATTTTAGGAGGATAAAGATATTAATAGTAATATGTAACATCTACAAGGGTAATCCGTAATCTGCTCCATTTGTAATTTCGTCTCCATCACGTGTGATATAAACGAATTTTTTAAAAACTGTAATAATATAAAACCATATTGGCGTAAATTCCCAACACAACAGAATATTTGTTTATTACATATTTTAAATAAATAAAGTTAATTTTAGGAAAAAAAGTCACATATTATGGGAATATTGTATGTGGATCGTACTCAGCATTAGTCTTCGAAATGCCGCCTGTTAAACGTTTTTTTTATTATTATCAATAAACTTTGATCCAAGCGAATAAACCATAACAAGTGCACGACCGGTACTCTTTTTATTAATTCGTCAAAAAAAAAAATTAGAACTGTATCGTGATGAAGTCAGCGTTTCGAAGCTCATTTTAAAAATTGCTGGATCTTTAGAGGAGCGGGGAAATGAAACGATAATACTGCGCGTGCGCATTTCTCATTCGTGACAAGATTTCTGTGCCATAAAGCCCAAGATTTTATCATTCAAATATTTATCACTTAGAGATAACAGTTTTCTTCATTCTATATAGTTTATAAATAAATTTAAAGACTTTATCATTCAAAAATTCACTCTTTACACACCACTGGTCATAAAATTGCCAGAACGACGAACGTTGTAACTGAAATACTGTTTAGTAGGACATAAATTGACAAGTGAAATAATAAAGATTTAGCTCAGAAAGGAAGATGGCGGGGAATGAAACTATCGAGAAATTATCCATAACATCTACAGGCGGCAGTCAGCACTAATTAGAATTGAAGGGCAAGAAAAGAAAGCAGAAATCAAGAAAGGAGTAAGACAAGGATGCCCATGCTCTTTAATTTCTGTATAGAACGAGCGATGAAGAAAGTTACAAATGAATATGGAAAGTGAATAAACCTGCAAGGAGAAGAAATAAAAACCCTAAGATTTGCCGATGATATTGCGCTATGAGGCGAGCGAGAACCAGATCATTAATAAATGGCATGAACGCGGCCCTGGAGAAAGAGAAGACATTAGGATTAGTAGAGGGAAAACCAAGGTGATGGACTGTAGTAGGGGAAACGGGAATAACAAAGGCTGTTAGATGTGGAAGGGATATTTTGAAGGAAGTTAAGGAATTCTACTACTTGGAAATTATAATAGCTAGGGATAGTAGAAGTATACTAGACATAAAGAGTAGGATAGCAACAGGCAAGGAAGGCTTTCGCGAAAAAGAGGATTTACTTACGGGTAATATAAGTGTTAATATTAAGAAATAGTTGCTAAAAATGTTCGCATGTTGTATGGGTACGAAACGTGGAAGATAGGAGTTGTATAAGGGGGAAAGAATAGAAGCTTTCGAAATGTGGTCCTATAGGAGAAAGTTCTAAGCAAAATAAGAGAAGAGAAAACAATTTGGAGGACTTTGAAGGGATAGATAAATAGGTCACCTTTTGTTACATGAGGGTCTTGTAAATTTAGCTTTAGAAAGAAATGTGTGGGGTAAGAACAAAAGAGGGAGGACAAGGATGGAAACAGTTAAGTAGACTAGAGAGAATGTCATAGTTATGTAGGAAAGAAAGGGCTTACGGTAAATAAGTTAGCATGTAGGGCTGCAACAGCATGGTGGCCCTAATCTGTAGCTTATACTTAAATACGGCCCCTGGGGAACTTCTCTTGTCGTTGATCGACTTCAGAATAACGTGATAAATGTCTCTATTTTAACGTCATAATGCGAGGAAGAAATATGTATTAGTTCGTTCTTCTTAATAATTTACAACCACATGCTAAATAGTGAAAAATAAATACGTAAAATTGAAGTTATAATCTGGATATCAATTATGACGCCTATATGTGAAAACTTAATTGCATATATATATATATATTTTTTCAATTCTGTTTATCGCGAAACTAGATACAAAATAAATTTCCAAAGTGAATAGCGCAACACTTACCATAATTCCTGCAAACATGGATATTATGTTATTCCGGCAAGTTTCGAGTGTAAACCACACAAACGGCATCTCGTCTTTCGTTAAAAATTTTCTTGTCTTAATGCAAACACACACACACAAATTAGTTGTCCAAAAAAGTCTTCATCGTGTCAGCGGCAAAAAAAAAAGAAACTTTGTAATGGCACGGACACATAACCTTCAAATTTCCATTTTAAACGTTTCCTCTTTCGTTTCATTGGCGCTGATTGAATTTTTGGAGTTAAGAATAACCCTAAATATACAACACTGCATCTTTTTTTTTCTATTGTAGAGGCATAAGTCGTACAAAACAGTCTTCGGAGTATTTACATTACGCGAGAATAATTTATAAGACCGATGCAGAGATAAAACCTCTCATTGCTGCTTCAACTTGCATTATCTTTAATTATTTGTTTGAAAAAAAAAATGGTTGCAGTTAATTTTAAAATAGTTTATTGGGATTGGTTTACGCACTGTTTTAAGGTGACTTAACCAAAGAAAATTGTTGATACAATTGCGATCTAGTTACTTTTCTGTCTTTACCTTGTCGTCATCCTCGAGTGAGTGTGTGTATGTGTGAAATCTGTTTGAATATCAACACACCACAGAAAAGTGATACAATACGCTCACATGATACAAGACAAGACTAAGGTTAGTTATACACCACAGACGTATACGTCATACCCCCTTCAAGCCAAGCTCATTACTAATCGTGATGTTGCATATATTATTATTTATTATTTCATTTCGAAATTAATTTAAAGACTTTTTCATTCTAACGTATTTTCATTTAGCAAAAGAATTTCCTTCATTCTAAACACAGTTTTGAAATTAACATAACCATTTTATATTGTTCCAAATTAAGTTGAAGATTTTATCGTTGAAATATTTTAATTTAATGAAAGATTTTCCTTCAATACAACTAAGGCTAGGTTTACACGCAGGCGGGGGCAGTGATGACTGCCAGAAAACGAGGGGCAGTGATGTCAGTGGCGTGTCAACATACGTCAGTGCTGCACTGACAACTGCCTATACATCGCTGACACGACTGCAGCACTGCCTCACTTTTCTTGGAGCGTGTCAACAGTATGTCAGTCATGACTGACCATGTTCCCTTCCCCCTCCACAGATCTAGACGCTGCCCTCATGTGAGGCCAGTTAGTGGCAGTTACGGTTGTCAATTATCGATCGTGAACGGTGAAGCAGGGCTGACTATCGATTGCGCGATGGTAAACAGTTTGTATTTTGCATTTTCAATACGCGTGCAGTTTGGAGTAAAGCTAGGTTTACACGCAGGGGCAGTGGTGATGTTCGTCGAAGTTGGGTTGGCTGTGCACTGCCTACCGTTTACACCTTGGGCAGATAACTGCCCCACTTCTTCACTGTGTGCAAGTGCTGCCCTCACTACAGAACGGGCAGAGAACTCTGATGTATGTTTATACTTCTCTGCTATTTTTTGGCAACTACATCCGGTTGGATTGTTGATGTTGCATAGAGTCGATATATTGTTTACATCAAGCGCCGGAGTACATAGTGGCCATGATAGGAGACTACTTCCGCGACCGTACGCTGCTGTACGATACCGACGAGGGAGAAGTACAACACATCGTCACAGGAGGAGTCCCGCAGGGATCGATCCTCGGCCCCGTTCTGCGGAATGTGATGTGCGACGGGGTCTTACGAGTAGAGATGCCGGTTGGAGTCCCGATTCGATAGGGTTCGCGGACGACTTGGCGGTAGTCGTCGTGGCTAAACAGTTAGAAGAGGTGACGAGAGCGGCCAACGAAGCAGTAAAGTCCATCCATCGGACAGTGGCTTCGGAACAGCGGCCTTACGTTAGCTGCACACAAGACGGAAGTTGTCCTCGTTACCAGAGGACATCAGCTTGAGAGTGGGCAACCAGATGATAGTTTCCCGGTCATGCCTCAAGTATCTAGGAGTATGGATCGACTCGAGGCTGACCTTCGGGTAGGCTACAACGGTTGTTAGGGCCCTGGCCAGGCTAATGCCCTATACCGGAGGATCTCGACAGACCCGGAGGAAGCTACTGGCGTCAGTCGTTAGATCGGCCCCGGTATGGGCGGAAGCCATGAAGAAGACAACTCTAAGGAAGAGGATCGCCGGAGCTTATCGCACAAGCGCGTTCAGGACCGTCTCCTACGATGCGGTGTGCGTCATCGCCGGCATGAAACCCATAGAGCTGGAAGGAGAAGAATGCCAGCGAAGATTTCATCGAGCTCGCCAAAACGCCGAGGCAGACAGAAGAGTTATCGCGGAGGAAGAGAGTCGTGAAACCATGAGGTCTTGGCAAAACCGATGGGACAACTCAGACAAAGGAAGACGGACGCACCACCGGCTGATCCCCCGATGTAGGAACATGGGTAAACCGGAAGCACGGCTGGCGAGCTGAGCTGCAACCTTACCCAGTTCCTGCCTGACGGGACACGGATGCTACAAGCAGTACCAGAAGTGGTTTGGAATCATGGAAGACGATGGGTGCCCAGCATGCACCGAAGAAGTGTGGCACAGGTCTTCTTTGAATGTCCTCGCTTCAATGAAGAGAGAGAGAGCAGCATTACAGGACGGCAAGTGAAGCCAGAAGAAATAATACCGTTCATGCTCCAGGACCAAGGTAGTTGGGACGCAGTGACGCACTTCGCCACCAAAGGTGCTGGAGAAACTAAGGACCGAAGAAAGGCAGCGCCTAGAAACAACGTAGGAGACGCCTACTAGTGGAGTGAAGTGTGAGTGTCAATGAAGACTAAGTGCGTGATGCCTTAGGGGAGCAGGACGCGACGTGTGAACGTGTGTTAGAAATTAATAAGAATATTTATATTCATAAGAAAAGTTAGAAAATACTTAAGTACTCAGTTGTAAGCCAATTGTCAATCCGCCCCTCGCGATGTAGTGCCTAGCAGGGGGTACGTTGTAAAGGGAGGTGGTTTTTAGTGGGTAAAAATCCCACACCCCGAGAAACTCGGGTTTCACGGCGTCTTTGGAAGATTTACCCCTATTGTCGATATATATATATATATATGTGTGTGTGTGTGTATGAATTTGAAACCCTACATGGTACCTGCCATCTGTACACTTCAGGTAATCCACCAGTTTTTTGTCCCTCCATCGTGTCCTTATTAATGATATATATATACACGGCCATATTTCTCATAAGAGGGGTGGGTAACGAAAAATGTTCAATACACAAGTACTGTATTAGGCTTTTCGATACGTGCATCATTTTGAGATTCTAAACTTAAATGGCAACCAAATTTTTCACCTCCATGCGATGCTTTCGACTTGATAAGTTGTTTTCAGACAACTTATCATTAATGTCATTTCCACTAATTTCACTCCAAAAATACCACAAAAATGACTGCAGTCAAATTGAAGATTCAGAACATAGAATATCTCCTGTAAACGCTGATCAATTTCCACACGCATTTGCACAATTTATTTCCTCTTTTTAACACAAGGGACGTGAAGTAGACTTTACCTTCATGTTGTGCATCCTGGGTTACGCTAGAAAGTCTCAATCTTCAATTGGACCACAGAACTCTTTCTTGTGGTATTTTTTTTAAAAGTAAAATTAGTGGAAGTTACATGAATCACAAGGTATTTGAAAACAACTCATAAAGATGAAAAAGTTTCACAGGGGTGAAAAATGCATTTGTCATTAAAAAATAACTTCTTGTTTGCATCTTGCAGGCATGAGCTTAAAAGCTCAAAATAATGCATGCATCGAAACTCTACTACTTGTGTATTGAACTTTTTTTTGTTACCTGTTGTTCAGAGAAATTTGACTGTTCTCTTTCAGATGGGACACCCTGTATATATATATATATATATATATATATATATATATATATATATATATATATATATATGTTTAATGTTAGTTTAAAAAAAAGTAAATATATTGTAATTTTGATATACCCACAGTAGCTAATCTCCTTATCATTTCACACTGTAAACCTAAGGTATTCGGTCTGCACAGCAGCATGAAAGTGGTGTTAAATTTATAAAATAAAAATATTTATTAATTTTTCGTTTTTACAATAAATACAAAATCAAAAATTATAGTTGAATATTTTGAACTGTGCATGCATTTTTAAGTAATGCAAGCAAAAGTGTTCAACAACCTTTTGGTAAGTATAAGTATCTTTCTCAATTTTACAAAACAAAATAAATAATACAATTATAATTAATTTTAATACATTTTACTGCATCACAAGCAAAATATATATGTTTAGTTGGGAATTGAAAAATTATTAATTTTACTTGAAATTACTAATTGCAGGATGCTGCTCGAAAGACAAAACAGTTAATACTTTTTCTTTGCCACCATAGACTAGCTAAGATAAAATATTTTTATGAATAAGCTTACAGAAACTAAAATTTTTGTTTTTCTTTAATATAAAAAATAATGTAGCTGTCACAGAACAATGAAGAATTACAGAATACATTGATTGAATATGAGAGAAAAGAAAAACTGAACTTTGCATGAATTAAGATGGAAACTTCACACTTGGAATACTGCTTTGAAGATTCATTAATCAGCTATGAAGAGGGAGGAATGAAATTTTCTCCCAGACATTCACGTGCACAACCACTGTTTGGATCTGATATGATACATAAGGAAATGCTCTTTTTAACCTGCGTTTTGATTGTCCAGTCACTTGTTTTCACAAAACCACTGCGCCTCAGGTTCCCTAAGCAGACAAAACCATTAATTCCAGTGATCTTCTTGCCTCCCAAATTTAAACACTAAAGATCCAATGAATATAAAAGTGTTCTGTAGAAACAAGCCGACTCCAGGCCAAGATGTAGGTTGACCTGCAAGAGCAAGTAACATCAGAACGCGTGAATAACAGGTAAAAATAAATGGACATAAAATGCTACCATGAGTCATGAGAAATCTGGTGCAGATACATGTATCCATTCATCATTTGTCAGACGTAAAATACAGTTAACAGCTGAAGTTAATTGGAAGACACCCAAATTACAATATTTTGAAGTCAAAACAAACTACAGCTGTACTAAGTAAACAAAATTATATAATACAACAAACCGTGAGAATCAACAATCAAACAGCGTGACTTCTGAATGTATTTATACTTTATAACTCAGGACAAAAAAAAAATTAAATACAACTCACGTTTATTTGTTACGTAATCGGTGAACAAAATCCAACAAGATGAGATGAGTGCTCCAAAGCCCATGACCAACCCAAGGAAAAACCACACCCTGGCTCCTCGGGGGCCAAAGCAGCCTCCGGCATATCCGTCTCCTCTCACCAATGCATTGGATACAGAATTTATCCTGAAGATGATAAAAGTAATAGTTTATCTTTACACCTTTATGTTATTGATAAAAAAAATGATAGACGATCCTTGTTTGAATATGTGAAGAACTAGTTTCTATTTTTCTGTAATATTTCACAAGAGAGTGCTGATTTTCCTTGTGAATTTGATTATTGTAGAGTCTTCAAGTTATTTGACTCAGGAAACGCAACTTTTCAACAGCTAACTCCACTATTGTTGTCAGTAACTGGATGAAAATGGCAGAGCTAGCTGTTGAATTGTTGATTTTTCTCACTAAAACAAAAATCAACCTGGCCGGAACCTAGAACTCTAAATTTATCATGATATGTATTTTTAATGCCAAATTTCATGCAGTTTTAATTTTATACACAAGTTTAACAAATTCTTTTTTCTTTCTAATAATTGAATTTAAAATAGTATTTGAAAAGAATTATTGTAGGTTCTCCATAATTGTGGGACGTATGTTATTTGAAATTGTTATTATAACACACCTGGATGTCTCGGTTTGTATGTGATAGTTAAGTATGGAGGACCGCAACAAACAAATGAAATGTGTGTTTATGCTACATAACAAATAAGGTACCTTAGTTTCTTACTTACATGAACAAAGACAAAGTTCCAAAAACTCCACAAACATGATAAGCTTTATTGAACTGAGCGTTATCTGGATATCCAGACTGCACGTCAATTATTATCCACCAGCCGACAAAGAACTAGAGAGTGAAACACATAATTAGTATTGAAAGTCATTTAAGGTGTAACGGATAAAATAATTGAACTTGCAAACAATTCTGGCTAATGATAAGTGCAAGTACCACATAGCATCCATCGTCTGCCAATAATGGTTCATAATAACATTTGCAATTATAATTCCTTCAATTTTTATTATTAATAGAACAACAATTTAATTTACTTACTAATATATAATATATTATAAAGTTAATAAATAATGCAAATGGACTAGTTTGATACAGTCGCCTCCTCACCACCCTTCCCGCTCAAAACACAAAACTTGACTACAGCAAATATAATCTATCTAACATATCCAACATTACAGAAATACTGTGACATCACAAGCTTAGTGTGGTTGTTGGCCCAATTTAGCACCACTGGCAAAAATAAAGGAGAAAAATGATTTTATATCCAGTAATTTCTATAGTGAATACTTCCCTTTATCACATAGGACAGGACTGGGATAAGACGTACTTGTGTTCTCTTTCCACTCGTACATACTAATCAGTATTAGTGAGAAACACTTACACTACAATTAATATAAAACTCATAAATATTAGAAAATATTACACATATTTTAGTCCAGCAATGTATGTTAATCATTTGTAGCATGAATGAAGTTAATGGAACTGGCCTGGTTCGGGATACAGGGCAATATCATAACCCATAATCACCTTACGTCTCCTATATTTAGCCCTTTGTCACGTGATGAAGGAAACATTTGAACTGTAAATACGAATAATGAAAAGATATATTCAATGTAGATGAAGATAAATATTTATTGGCAATTGTGTCAAACATGGGGGAACATTAACTTGGCTGTGTGTGTGGATATACAACGTTCCTGCTGTATCTCAACTCGTCTTTGACCGACGTTAACTCGCTCAACGAAATTGGATATATATACAGTTGAATTCTATATAAAAGAATTTGTCCCATATATACTTCAACAAAATAGTGGTGTTTTAATAACATCTGCACAATACGAGCTTAGTTAGAAATGATAAGTAAGTTTAAAGAAAACACTAGTACGTTAAACAAATATGGCAAAACTGGTAAAAAGACTTACTAAAACTCCAGCTGCAATCGATGCAATGGCATTTCTTTTATCGTCTCCCTCGAACCAGATACATGTAGGAATTTGTACATTTTCGAAACAACTCGCCATTGTATATTATTTAGTATTTCAAATATAATTCCTAAACGTTAAGATTCGTTCACAACATTAACTTTTTGTTTTCTTGGTCTTGTGATCAAATTCTGACATTTATATCAAAGGCGTTACGAAGATATTCCTTTCACGATTATATCACAATTATTCCAAAACAGTTCTTTTCATCTCGATAATAACATTCTTTCCCTCGTGGCTGTCGTAATGTAAAATGGGAAAACGGTGTCATATATTTCTAATCAAACATGTACTAGGTTAAATATATATATAAATTTTTGGACTTCTTCAGGTACCATACCGCACCTGAAGATTTCCAAAAATGTGGAAGAAACTGCGCAAAAGAAGTTGTTGACTGATTTGTTAGTTTATAATTCTTTAATTCCAAATTGTTCATCATACATATGTTGTTGTTGTGGTATTCAATCATGAATCTGGTCTGATGCAACCCTCCATGATCCTACGCAATCCTTTTCATTTTCGCAAAACTACGACATCTTACACTCTCCATAATCTGCTTGGCCTCTCTCTCTCTTCTGTTCTTACCCCACACACTTCCCTCTAATGCTAATTTTACATTATTTTTCTCTTCTCCCCTATTTTGTTTAGAACTTCCTCGTTAGTGATTCTTAAGACGCCACGTTTTGCACCCATGTAACGTCACGCTCCATACGATCATATTTAGCAACGATTTCCTAATATTCACACTTATATTACCAATAAGTAAATTCCTTCCTACTCCAATTATTACGCTTCCCAAGTAGCAGAATTCCTTAGCTTCCTTCAAACTATCCCTTCCCAATATAACGGCCTTTGCCATTCTACTGTTTCCCAAATTACACTCCATCACCTTGGTTTTCCCTCGATTAATCCTCATATTGAACTCTTTCTCCATGACCACGTTCATGCCATTTATTTACTTATTGTATTGTGACCATTGCAGATCGTAAATTAACAATTTAAATAAAAGATAAATAATAATATAAATGTATTTATTATTTAATCTCGTTTATTTAATGAGGCATATATATTTTTTTACTTTTCCCCCTTTTTTGCTATGAAAACTATGGAAAATAAAAAATTATTATTCCGTTTTAGACGTTACCAGAGATATTAGTTCCATTCCGCGTGTAGCGATCTTTTTAGGGTTAGCAACTGGAGAGATATGAATATTCGAATAAATATGGGACAATTTCATAAAGTTTATTTTTGTAACATCTGTGGTTCAATGCGACTTGCTTTTCCGGATATTGTGGAATGTTTCCGTACTCTGCGTATCAATCATCTTTGAGCATTATCGTTGACAACAATGGGTTGGTTGACGTTGTAAATGTTATCGAGAGAGGAACCTGAATAATCGTAGAAGTGGATTTGCGTGTGGTGACAACATCTGGACAGTATAATGTTGCGAGCGCAGTTTGAACGAGGAGGTGCGTTATCAGGTTTTCCTTTTTTAATATTCTGCGCTCTGTGTATTTTGTTATTGTGCGAAGGCAGTTCCCGTCGCGGAGATTTAACGAAACTGACTGATTTATTTTATTTCTTTTCCAGTCGCCAAACTCCGACAACTGTTGGCCGCTTTTCAAAGTAGAAAGGGTGATAATGAGTGCAGAGTTCCCGAAGAACGGGACGAGTGTAACGTGGAGTGTAAACAACCGGCGGAAGCTGAATGCCTCGAAAGAGATTTGGTGAATTTTCCGAGGCCAGTGCGTCTTGAATCCCCTTCTCCAGTTAAATACGGATTATTTCCAGAGTCCTGGTTCACTTTCTTCTACAACAAAACTGGAGTTACAGGTTGTTCAGTGTATTGTTAGTTACATCTTTCATTTACGTTTTGTACCATGCTCTATTTTATACCGCAAAAATAGGTTACGGTTGCATTTGGCGTACTTATTTTACGAATTGGTTCATTGACGAATTTATAAAAGTCGCCATTTTGGTATGTGACAGATGACGCAATGTGAACGCGCGGAGTTAAACATTGTTCCACTCCCGCAATCTTAATTGACGATATTTTACACCAAAATTCAAAATTTGCTGACATTTAATCATTACAAAATGAATGTAGCCAATAATACGTAATCCAATTGTTAATTGTCAAATCCAATAATTACATGAACAATGAAAACATTCATCCTAAAAAAGAAACACGCTACGTTTCGTTTTGAATTTGGAACTTAACGTTTGAAATTGAGAACAATCTTTTAAAATTGAGAACAATCAGTCTTCCATTCTTTTTTTATTTTGATTTTTCGGTTACAGCTTCAAACATTAAGATAATATGGATATAACAATTACCAATTAGAAATTGCGTGCTCTGACTTCAAACCTCTTGTTATCCCCTTATTAAGTTTAATTTACGATGGAAATTATTGAGTGGATTATCCAAGTGAAATTTTGGGGACGACCTGGGCCAATGAAAAACTTGATTACTCCCGAAGCTTTTTTAAAAATATATATTTGATGTCACTGTGAAGTACGAATAACTAAAGGGTTAGACTGAAATACATTTAAGTAGTATATTGTTAGTGAAATAATAAATTTTAAATCTTCATAATCAGTGTTTTGGGAGTCGTGGTTAAATGCAAGTCTAGCCCAGGGGCTTCTATTATTATTTTCATTTCCGCAGCTCCTACTGTCCATGTTTTGCACCCATATGACGCCATGCTCCATACCAAAATTTTGTAGTATTCAACCTTATACTAATATATTACCCGTGTGTAAATTCCTCCTTTCTCATAGCCTGTGCTATCATACTCCTAGTTATTATGCTGTCCAAGTAGCAGAATTCCTTAACTTCCTTCAAAATATCCCTTCCCAATCTAAAACCATTTGTTATTCCACCGTTTAACATACTACACTCCATTGCCTTGGTTTTCCCCCTATTATACCTCATATTTATTTATTTCTCCAGGACCACGTTCATGAGAAATTGTAGGGTTTTTATTTCTTCTCTTTGCACTGTCATTCCTTTTCCATATTCTGTTTGAACTTTCTTCATTACCTGTTCTACATGTATGTTAAACAACTTGGGCGACAGACTGCGTCCTTGATATAATAATAATATACATATGTTGAATCTCTGGTGAATCTTTTGCATATTTTTAACTCTTCATCTACCTCCACACAATGTTTTTAAAATATAAAAACAATATACTCTTAAATAAATATGTCAACCAGCCTATTTGTCATAAAAAATTGATAATAAACTTTTGTTTCTTATTAACAAAACTACACTTGAGATAATATCTTCCAGGAAATTTTTGTATTATCAAGTAAAAAAGACTGATATACTTAAAGCGTAATTAATCAAAAATATAACCATAGTTTAGTCCTCACAAATTTTATTAATTTATTAAGCAACATTCTCGTCATACATCAGAAGCTTTGAGAAATAACATGGTTTATGTTGTGGTGAAGTGACAACTTTGTTGACAATGTTTTGTTTTTCAGATGATTATGACCAGTATATGGTTGAAAGGTTCTGATGTATGATGAGAGTGTTAATAAATAAATAAAATTTGTGAGGACTTAACTATGGTTATATTTTTAAGAGTTTTTTGTATTAATTGCTATTTAGATGTACATAAATGTTTAACGACCTGCTTTTAACATTGTTAACTCTTTTTCTGTAATTGATTGACTGCATTACTTTACAATTTAGTCTTTGTATTTGTCGATTACTATGGCATGTGCTGAAAGCTTATTTATATACTTTCAAAAATATTTTGTAAGGGGAAATTAATAAAATATAAATTTGGCTTTAATTAAAAGTGAGACTAATTTAAACCAAGTTTTATTTATTTCTGTACATCTAAATTACAATCAGTCATTACTTTTTTATTGTATTGGAAGAGGTTCCAATGAAAGGAATACAACATAGCGATTTACAAAATTTTTCGTTTTAAATTTTATTTCTTTTCTAACTAGGCTCTACTCATTTACTTATTCTTGAATCTGTTGAAGCCAACTAAATGATCATTGGATAAGTAATTTGTGTACAGCCAACAACTGACAGTCATTTGCAAATATTTTACATTTAAATTTGACAGGAGTATCTATTTTATATATTTTTTAAATCAGTTCATGAGTAGTATTATTGAGATGAATAAAGTTGTAAAAAATAAGACACTAATTATTAATCTCAACTAGTTTTCATTATTTTATCACACAGGTCCATACGCATTTGGTGCAGCCTTCACTACGTACCTTGTGTCCAAGGAGATCTATGTTTTGGAACACAATTTCTATGGTGGCCTATCAATGGGACCTCTATGTGTTATTGCTGTAAAGACGATGGGAAAAGAGGTTGCAGCTTACTGTGATAAAAAAATTGATGTAAGTTATTTTACTTATTGGGGGGAGAAATCATTGTACTGTGAATCAAATCACTTTAGTGTAAGGAAGTGGAAATGTTTCAAATGAGCTCAGTAAATCATATAGCTAATTTTAAAAGAAAGACTAGAATGGAAAAATGTCAATGAGACCAGGGACTTGAACCCAGGACCTCCCGGTATCCACCTGGGTGCTCTACCAACTGAGCTAATCGAAGTGGAAGTCCGAGGACCGATTCAACATCTCTCCATTCCTAGGTTCACCTACCAATTTTCTAATCACACTCTTTCTTCTAAAATTAGTTTTATGATTTACTGAGCTCATTTGAAGCATTTCCACTTCCATAGACTAGAATTCAATGCAATCAAGTTACTCAATGTCCATTCTTCATGTATTTCCTAGAATTAGCTAAGTTGGTAGAGTGCCCGGCTGGATATCTGGCAGTCTTGGGTTCGAGTCCCTGGACTGGTTGACATTTTTCCATTCTTGTCTTTCTTCTCAAATCACATTATTTTCTGGGTGAAGCCTAACACTGTACATCAAATTACAAACAGGATTGGATCAGTTCTGATATTTTTTATTTGAAGACATTTAAAGTAATTTGAGAAGAAATGAGTCAGAAACCATAATTTCTAGGGTAGTCTATAAAATATTGTAATTAATTTTGCTTTGATAAGTTTATTAAAGTTTAAATATTACATGCAAAAGTTACGAAATTAAAGGCTGAAGGCTTTCCCAGTGTATTTTCTGTAGCAGGAGCTCTCTTGTTTCCACGATAGTTACAGACACTATGTTTTGATGACCAGCACAAATATTAATGCCCTTATGAAGATTTAAACAGATCGAAATAACTATGCTGAAGACAAGAACAGAAAAATTCTTTAAATCTAGTTCAGCTCAGTGGTATGAGAGGATGATTCAGGGATAGAGTTCTCCTATCCAAATCAGTTAATACCTTAGATCGATTCCATAAATACATATTACGGCAAGTGGAGAACTATTTATTTTTACAAATTGTTTAATTATCTGATTTGTGCAAAATAAATTTATGAAAGATAGGTACTGTGAGATATAAACTGAGGCAAATTTCTCAAAAAGGAAAACCTCTGTTTCAAAAACTTCCTCAGCTGTCATTTTGCCAGACCAAAATGGCACATCAAGCAAAATAAATGTGTATGGAACCTCGGGAGGCCTGTCTCATGAACGATGACTGCAAAGAAAAGTTTTTTCGTTGACTAATTTCTGTCAATAATAATGCTTCCCCTTTTGTTATCATCATGCAGTATGAATTTGAAATAATGAGTTCATAGATAGTCTATTTCTTAGATACAAAACACTTTTTTAATTAATAAAAATAATACTATGTAAAATTAAACACATATTCTTATACACAGGAAGAAGAAGCTAAATTCCATGCACTACGAAAAGGAATGTTAGATTATTATGAAAACGCCATAGATGAAGAACGTGTGTTGCAATGGCAGGCTATGGGTGAGAAAACTCTTATTGATGCAAAACGGCAAATGGTTGCTGTACAGTTGGAAACTGAATTCAGGAAACGCCAAATGGATGTCTATAATGAGGTAATTGTCATTTTTGGCTACTTTAGTTATGAACTGTCTGTATTACTTCACACCTGCGTCTCTACTTGCACTTGTAAAATTGCAATAGATTGATGACTTTTGGCAGTATAGTGTCATTTAATATTAATTTAAGCTGTCTATTTTATTTATAATTAATGTTTTTGCCTGCAAACCTTTTAATAATATATGTTGTTCATTTTTGGGATTAATGTGGTATAAGGGAAATGATACATCATATCAGTAAGGCTGGTTTTGAAGTTTGTTGACAATGGTGAGTTAATATCATTATTGAGTTTTTTGGGGTATTCCATTGTCTGAGTAAAGAAAGAGAAAAAGATAGATAAGAAGCGAATCAGATAGAAGGATATCAGAGAAACCAAACAGACAGGTTATGTTTATCTCTGTGAAAGAGACGCTAAACCTAACCTGTTTGTTTGGTTTCTCTGATGTTTCTTCTGTCTCATCTATCTTTTCTCTTTCTTTACTCAGACAATGGAATACCTGAAGAAACTCAATGAATTTACCAGTAATTTGCCTTAGTATTGTTTACAAATCATTGAATTACAATTTAATATTTTGCACTTACTGTTTTTATTAATGGTATAGATGAAACAAAGACTAGACATGGAAGTGTCTTTAGAGAATGTGCGGAAGAGAGTAAATCATAACCACCTGAGAGGATGGCTTGAGGGGGCGGTTACTTTGGCAGTGAGAGCTGATGTGGACCTGCAGAGAAGGATCCTCATTAATTGTATTGAAACGCTAAAAGGGTTGCAAGGAAGAGACAAAGAGGGGACTTCAGCTGTCACTGAATCCCTTACTGAAGAGGAAGTTCCTGAAAGGAAGATAACAACTGTTAACATGTCTGCCACAAAATTGGAAGGTGCAGACGAATTGGTAGAGGAGGTGGAGGAAGAGGAGGATTTATATCTTTCATAAATATATTCCTTATATTTTTACGAGCAATATAAGGGAAAGCAGGATGCTCATTAATGAAGACAATTTGTAATGTTAATTGAAAAGTTGACATGTTTTAGGTATGTGTTATTGATTTACTCTTTCTGAGGTGTTCAGAATAATCCATTACTAGTACATGATGACATTGTTGAAAGTTACAGTTCAATTACATATTTGTTTTACAATTTGCATACAACAGCTGTCAGAATCTTTTCCTTGGGCACGACAGTTGATCATAACCATGCCTCTGGTGTTACATTTCTGATGGTTTCTAAGTAATGTTGTATCAGTTGTTTTAGAGCTCCCCTGCAATTGGACTCAGAATCATTGCAATGCAATGCTGCAGTTAATTTGTTCAATCTGACCTTAAAAGAAAACAATTGCAGATGGAGCTTCACTGATTGTTTCTTTTGAAACTGTGGACAGATTTATATATTGTCCATTGTTGGTAATTTTATTTGAAAGTTAGTCTACGATTAAGTTTCAAAATCTTGTGTAGGCGTTTCACTAGTTTTAGAATTCCGGCAGGAACAATGATTTCAATGTGAGATTGTTCACAAAAGAATATTCAGCTGTGACTTTATGCAAAAATTAGTTTCAATTTAATCAATTTTATTGTTTACACACTTGTATTTCCTTCACCAGGAGTTACTGGATATAATATTTCTTGTGACTTATTTATATGACTGCAAATATTGATTTTGTTAAAATATAATGCACTTTTAAGGATTGTCTAAGAAGATGCCAGTTAATAACACATAATTATTTCCTTGCAAATTTATTAATATTTTGTATGACGTATCATCAGCAAGAACAGCACTTGTTTTTCAATAGTCTTCTCTTCTCTCACAGCTGTAATATTAAACTTAAAAATGTCCACAGAATAGTAATTTATCATAAGCAAAGGTGGACTTTTTAAAAAGTTATATTGTTGTTTTTTACACAAGATGTTTGTAATAAAAGTTATCTTAATCTAGTAATCATGTGAATGACGATTATAAACAACATCTTGGATGCTTTAAAATAGTGGAATAAAATGTTAAAACATAAACTCATTGTGTTGCTTGTGTGGATTTAAATTGATTGTTGTAATTAGTGGTCTTTCCTCGTTACATAACATGTTTTTCAGAATAATTTATCATTTCCTCGTTGATGTTTTAATGCAGTATTTTAAATTACTATTTTTGTTTTTATTTCATTATTTAAGCTTATGATGGCTGGGACCTGTCCAAGGGACCTGCCACCTTACTATAGGAGGGAGTTTTGAATTCCGCAATAACCCTGAGAGCTAAGCCTCTGGAAAGGTCACCAAAGCCAGACAGTTTGAAAGGAAGGGCATGTGGCTAACAATCCCATACTGTAAAACAACTTGTTAACGGAATTCAGAAGCAATGGTCGGAAGACAACTGGGAAACTTATCTGGCTACACAGACTGTGTGGTTGTACGACATTGACGAGAATATCAGAAAGATCGGAAGAAGGTAGAACAGTCAAGTGTGGTGAGGTCCTTCAAGAGTTGTAGTGCTGAGGAGGGAGAAAGGATGGCTTGGAAGAAGTAAAAGATATCACCAAGGGAGGATGAAACGAAAGAAAAAAATTGCTGAAATAAGGGAAAGGAGAAAATAATGCAGCATATCACCTTTCTTATTTATTTGGTGTATTGTAATTTTTAAAACTATGCCGGCCTGTTGTGGAGGTGTAGTGGTAAGCGTCACTGCCTCGCATCATAGAGGTCTGGGATTTGAACGCATGGATGTTTGTGTGTGTCTAATAATTCATTTTCAGTGTAATAACCAAACCTATCGCAGAGCTCCCGTTGCTACTTTAGAGTTGTAAGAGTACTGCAATGGATACACCTCTTCCATCATCAACCGGTGGAAGGTAACAGGGAAAATACCACTGCCAATAATTTGCCATTATGATTGGTGCACTTAAAAAAGTTGGCAGCTAAATTTTATGGAAAATGAAAGGTTTTTTTTCTTGGCGTAGGAGAGAAAGGATTTAAAAATGTATCTTAAAGGTATGAAGAATCAGCTGCAACGGAAGTTTGGACTAAAATAAAAAGAATGCGGGTGAAAAATGAAGTAAGGACTAATATAGAAATAAGGAGAAGGTGCTGGAAAAATTGATGGAACTAACAGCCATTAAAATAGAATAGTTGCAAACCAAGACGAGTCTTCAATGTTGAAGTTGGACATTTTTATTTATTTATTTTTTTTATTCACTAATTACATTAATAACCTGTTTTCTTGAGTATCTATAACAGGCCTTATTTTAATTTCTTACAATGTTTGTCTTACAGATTTATTCTATTTTATTTTATAAATAATTATTTTCTTAAACAATAATAAAACTAATAAACTAAAACTAAAGACAGAAGGGTATAGGGTGAATGGGAGTGGGAGGATTGAAGGGAAAGTGCTGTGAGATCACAGCTGGCGGAATATGGAAGGGAAGAAAGAGAAGGGAGAGGAAAACTATGTTAAGTCATAGCTGCTTCCATCTTCTTTTACATTACATTACAGACTGAGATTTTTTTAAACATTTTTTTTATAATATATATATATATATATATATACATCAAATATGGAAGTATATTTTTTGCAGGGGGTCTGTAGAGCAGACTGTGTATTATGCAGACGCTCTCCCTGCATAAGTTCTACCAGTAAAAGATGTGTGGAGACGCAGGAGGTCAGCCATTGCTCTATTCTTGTCTCCTGGGCTTCCTTTTGGAGGCAGGAGAAGACAGTCTTTCAATGTTCGCTTCCTCCACCCTTCCTGCATCTCCACTTCTCTATCACAGGTTCTACTTCCAGCTCCGGAATTCCGGTTTCCCTCATTTTCCGGCGTCCAGGATATGAGGGTTTACTTAAGCTGGCTTCTTCAAGTGTATTTTTTTTTTCATTTCTACCGCCGCCATATTGATACGAAGATGTCGGGAGTGTGTATATATATCCTTGTCTGTTCATATCTGTTTTACTCTCTCTCCGGTTCCTGGGATTACCGCGGTCCAGGAGAGTGAGTGAGTGAGTGATGACGTCACTGTTGTCAGTCACAACATCTTTGAGGGACCCAAAGAGTTGTGTCGAATTGTTTGAAGCAGTTACAACCAACCAATGTCTGTCTTCCTCTCTTTACCCGCCGCTTTTCAGAGAAAATCGATTTTTTTTCCTTTATGACCATGGAGCTTCTTCCATCTAAGGTTGTGTGAGATTCTCATACCAGAGATTGTTTGCAGTTATATCTTCCTAGCTCAATCCCGGGATCTATATCTCTGGTTTGTTATATTTTCGAGCACTGTTATTAAATACGGATCCCTGATTACAACTTTTAGATTATCCATATCCTTTAAGGCATTCCGTTCATCTTGATTTACGCCATATCCAGGGCAACTAAACACTAGAGGCTGGCTCTTCGCACTTGCACAGGGTGTCCTTGTTTCTTTTTATCCACAGCCCATATGGTCCATGGCCTGAGAGGAAGTGCATCAACCCTTTTATTGGTTGGAGGTGACACATGTCTAGTCGTTCTCTAACATCTGGTAGAAGGCCATGGACTCTTCTGCCAGTGTTTGCTAGATTCATCCCATCGTTTTTGCCAAATATCAAGGATAATTTCAACAATTTCTCTCTTGAAGTTGGACAGTTGGTAAATATTAACACAACGTTGAATTGATCGCAGTAATAAATTGCCTGGATGTGGATAGTTGCGTGGAATCTTCAGGAGCGGCAAGAGCTTGGAAACCAGAAGGGAGTGGTTATTGATTTGTGCGAGGACGCGGCCGACCTTACTAATAATGTTCCTCCACACAGATCCTTCCTTGTCGAGGAGGATGGTCAGATCCTGCAGAGGAGAGAGAGAGACTTTGACCCTGCCGTGTCAGCGACCTCAGTGTTTACAGGAAACGTTCACGCTGGTTGATCATGCATCCCAGACAGGGAAAAGTTCTCAAGCGTGACGTCAATGATGGCGACTTTCCTCACGTCTCAAGACACAACTGGCGGGTGTTAGAGTTTGATGTAACGATCCAATAAACTACAACTGTATGAAAGAAACTTAAGTAACGCAAGAATTAAAGAACAGTACAGAAACATTTTGAACAAAATAAAAATTTAGAAAAAAGTAGACGCATCTACCACCACATAGTGGTCAAAGAATACAAATTAAAAGATTTACAGACAGTGTTTAGTGATAGGACAACGTTCATAAGTTGAAAAATTCCTTAATCCTCAATTAATCTAATACAAGATACTTATGAGTTAAATTTAATGTAACGTGGTTTATTTAAAAGTCTTTATTAGTCACATCTTTTGACTCATAGAACAGGTGATGAAGCAAGTTAAAAATGAATCATAGTGCAAGGAGAAGAAATAAAGACCTTACGCTTTGCCGACGATTTTGTAGTATTAGGGGAGACAGAAGGAAGACTTGGAAACCATAAAAAAATGGCATGAACATGGTCCTGGAGGAAGAGTTCAATATGAGGATTAATAGAGGGAAAAGCAAGGTAAAAGGCAATGGAGTGTAGTATGGGAAACAGTGGAATAACAAAGGCTGTTAGATTAGTTAGGGATATTTTGAAGGAAGATAAGGAATTAACTACTAGAGTAGGATTGAACAGGCAAGGAAAAGGAATTTACTTACGGGTAATAATATAAGTGTGAATATTTGGACATAGTTGCTAAAAATGTTGGTATGGAGTGTGGCGTTATATTGGTGCGAAACGTGGACGATAGGAGTTGTGGAAAGGAGGAAAAAAATAAAAAATAGAGGACTTTGAAATGTGTTGCTTTAGGAGAATGAGATGAGGTGGATAGAATCATTAACGACGAATAGGGGGGGAGAGCGATCAATATGGAGGACGTTGAAGGGATAGATTAATAGGCCACGATTTAATTAATACACGAGGGTCTTGTAAAATTAGCATTAGAGGGAAGTGCGTGTCAGGGGTAAGGACAGAAGAGGGAGGCGAAGGATGGAATGGGCTAAGCAGATTAGGCAGTATGTGGGATGTGGTTTTTTTATGCGGAAAGGAAAAGGCTTGCGCAATAAGGTTTGCAGGGAGGGTCGCGTCAGACCAGTCTTAGGACTGAATACCGCAACAACAACGACAATAACAATATGGCTGTTCGTCTGAAAGCTGCTGATGGAGAATACAGTGATGACAGACAGTTCATTATGAGGAACTTAAAAAAAAGGGGAAGTTCAAAAACAAAGGAGGAGGTGGCATACTTATCTCTAGTTAGACCAATTTTGGAATATGTTGGGATCCTTATAGAATTAATCAAATAGAATCATTAGAGAAAGTTCAGAAAAGGGGGGCTGCTGCTAATTTTGTGCAAGTAGGGCCACAGGGGGTCATAGGAAGGGAAAAGTAAAACAGCTAGGTTGGGAGGAGGTATTGTCAGAAAGGAGGGAGAAAGCAAGACTGCATAAGCTTATATGGGGGGCAAAAACCATGGATTGGGGAATTAGCTACAAAATGCAAAAGCCCAGTTATATAGGTAGATGATGAGAAGGAGGATCATCACCAATTCAAAATTGAAATATAGAAAACAAAAAAAAACAGATGTTGGCAAATTCTCATTCCCTAAATAGGGACTATCAACGACGACTGTGGAATAATTTACCTGTGGCAGGAGGAGGAGTGTTTGGAGGAGGGAGGGAAATCCTCTTCAAACGAAAATAAATTTAGGTCAAATCTGAAAAAAAAAACGTGTGAAGTGAAGTGGTGGATATATATTTTTTAATATAAATGTGTTTCCGAATATAAAAAACTAAAGTGAAGTGAAGTGAAGTGTTTCTCTTTTCTCTCTTTCAGGGCATCCACAGAACATGTTTATCTCTTTCTTTTTAGTTTATAATTATGTATATTTAATTATGTATCTGCCACCAGAGGGGCTTGCGCCGCCCAATTGTAGATTATTATTAGCAAATACAAATACAATATTGTTGTTTAATTTCGTCAATTTGAGTGGTTGCGCAGCCGGGAATGATTATTGTTAATTGATTTGTTAGTTATGGCATTGGAAGCGAAGTTGGTGACGCTCCTCTGTAGATTTGTAATGGAGCTTGTGTAATGTCAGGGTTACGCAACGTCCCTCCTTGATTCCGCTGACGAGCCGTGTAACTTGAAGAAGCCTTAGCAAGAGGTTCGCCACGGCTTCCTGGAAGCGAGGCTGCACGTGAACCTCTTGTAATGCACGCTCAAGGTCACGGTTACGCAGGGCCTCAGCGAAACGTCAGCGTACATTTACTTTAGCCCTCCCCCCCCCGCCCCCCGATGTGACGTCATCATTACCTCTCCCCCGACCACTCATTTACAAATAACACCGGCGCAGTACTTAATTCGGTTGCGATGACGTCGTTGCTTGAGCGTCATCGAGAGTGTCACGTTGACACCTTCCCCCAACCTATACAGGCCTTCAAACCTTCAATAAATACAGTAAATTATGGAACGTCGAAAAGCTCCTGTGGTGTAGTGGCTAGCTAGCGTCGCTGCCTGGCATGTTTGTGACGTCATGGTCGCGAGGACCGGGATTAAGGCTGCTGGGGAATGTGTCACGCCAGATGACAGTCCGCAGCCGTCTCGGTAGGCCTAGGCCCTCAAGAGGGTTGTTCAACCATTGGATAATATATATATATATATTTATTGATAATAATTTACTTGACCTGTTTTCTAGATTCAATAACAGGTCTTTTTAACAATATATTTTTCTTTTGTTGGTACATTTTTTCTTACATAGATATAATTATGTATGAATACAATAATAAAAGTATATGCGTATATTTAAATTTGTTTTAGCATGTGTAAGATCATCATCTGTTTTTTTTTTGGTTAACAGGCTACATGAGGGTGATCCTGAAACAGGCAACTCCCCTTTAATAGCATAGGAAGGGAATTGAAAAGGGGGGGATGCGGAAGGTAGAGCAAGGTAGCCATGCAAGGGTTAACTAGGGCCCCCGGGCTATGGTTTAAGGATCCTACCCTAGCGGTGTTTCACCTAAAGAGATGCAGGGAAAACCCTAGAAAACCTGCATCAGGTAGGTCGGGCATTGCTGGCTACTATTCTCACGCCCTTCCCTGTGAATGACGGGAGACGAGTCTGCTGTGGGGGAAACGCAGCATTCCCTTCTCCGTGTCTCCACCAGTTTCAGGAGGCAGTTGGCCGACTGATCCAATGGGATCAGCGGACAGCTCTTGCCATATGCCCAAGGTCTTTGACCCCGGTACATATACCTCCTAAAATAGGTGAAGGTGTCTCGGCATATGAGAACTTTGATAAAAAGTACCCAGAGAGAGAGTGCAGGAGGCATCCCCGACATGATCAGGTGAGCCCCGCAGTCACTATTTGCTTGATGAAGATCATCATCTGTTACACTAGTTTTATTATTATATTATTTTCGTGGTTGAGAGACTGAAGAAGGAGAGAATTCTTAATTTCTTTGTCTCCTCCTCTTCATCCTTTCCACCTTTATACATTTTGTTTGTGAAACAACTCCGGGGTGTTTTCCCCCGGGTTACGACCCTCACCACACCCCACGTGTTTCCGGATCTCCTCCATCATGGCGCGTTGGTCGAGTAGTTGTTGTAGGTTCAAACTTTTTTTTACTAATTTTATACTCTAATTATTTTTATGACTGTATTTGTATTAGCAGAGTTATGTAATTTCTTGTTTAAGATAATTACTTTGAATAATCTTACTATTACTATAATTTATATTCTATTTTATGTTATGAGGTCCATATTTTGGTGTTTATACTCATCCATATATATATTTTAATAGTCCCGTCAGCAATACTCTAGAAACAGTAAAAACTAATACTGACCACCTCGTCACCCCCCTTGTGGCAGCCCTCAATGGGAGGGGGGCAAACTGTGACTCCCAATGAAGACTAACTATAAATGTTATTGCCATCCTTCGGGATATGAACTGAAGAAGTGGGGGAGAGGTATTAAAAAGGCTTACAGGCAGATTTCGAGAGAGATTGCTGGAAAAATGATTGGAAGATTTCGAGACGGATGATTGGGAGATTGTGGAGACGAGAGCGGTGGATCGGAAGAGATTAGGGGGCAGGAAGAATAGCGGCGGCGCTGATTTGAATCGAGGACGACCCAAGTTAGGAGTGAAGATGCAACGACGAAGACGCCGGAAGGTCCTTTATGACGACACGGTAATTACCCCTGTAGCCTTTTTGCTGACCCCCCCAAATTTTCATTGAAATCCGTTTCGAGGCAAAAACATACGCGGACAGACACTTTAATTTTATTTATTGGTACAGATTCCTCCCATAAGGCATGGGGAAAATAAATATTCCACCCATGTAAACCAGATGTTCTGTTGTTCTCCTATCACCATAATTTGACACAATTCCGAGTATTTCCGAATTTTGCTAATTTCTGTTAGGTGCACTTGTTCTCTCCGTCACAGAGATATTTTCGTTTTATCGTATTTTAATAAAGCGTCGTTGCTGATTTAATTTATTTTTTTTTCCTCCCCTCGACTGTGATGTGTGCGCGCTTCTTTCTTGCTTGACCTCAGCAGCGCTCAGCTCTTAACAAGAGATCGATAACTCGAAGAATGCGCCGCGGGTTTAGCTATCAAGATTTCCCCCCTTTCTCCTCTGCTCTCTCTCTCTCTCTCTCTCTCTCTCTCTCTCTCTCTCTCTCTCTGTGCGTGTGTGTGTGTAGGTAGGACCTCGTTACTTTCACTGACCACCGTCTGCGACCAATTACGCACGTTCAGGCTCAGAGTGATTGAAGTGAAGTGACCGTGGCATAGTTTAAAAGTTCACACGGAAAAGGAGTGCAGAAAGATAAAATGTGCTAGAAGGAAGAAAAAAAATAAAAATAAAATTAAAAATATGGGGAACAACAGCCAATGTTTTAAGAATTGGTTTTACACTACCAACTTGTCTCAACAAAGCCGCGAGGTATACTGAGCTCCAGACTACCACCATTATAATATCGAGGAAGTTGTCTTCTGCTCATCGAGAATAATTTACAAAACAAAAGCAGACATAATCCTATGTACCATTACAAACTCTCCCTGGCTGGTACCTTGGAAATTCTGTCATCCACCGTAACATAAAACTCCCAAAAGTAAATAAAGTCCGTAATCTCCAAGTCCATAACCTTCCTAATAAAAAGCGCCCTCAACCACACGACGATCCGACAGTTCCACGCTTCCCTAGCCTCAAAAGAAAACTCCAAATATCGACGTCATCCTTCCCCCTGAACATTCAGGCACATCCTCATATCCTCCAATAATCAGTTCACCGCAAGTCAACTCTCACACACACACAAAGAAAACCCTAAGCCGTCTGCTAAAGTAGGCTAGCCAAAAGGACTAATCTACCTTCACACGTTTACAGGTAAAATTATTTACACTATTTTCATTTTGTAATTTAATTTCTTTAATATTATATGTTCTAGAAGAATTATTGTAGTGTATAAATTTCTCTCGAGTTTCCAACCGGGTCAAAGATTTTAACAGTGACGTTTCGATGGCTTGCTCTGCCATCATCTTCAGACTGAAGTGTCAAATTTTGGAGGCAATAAACATCAGGTCCAGTGAGAATTTACTGAATAGAGATTCTGGATTCCAATTGAGCCTGGCTTGGAAGGAACCCTTTGTTTCACCGGAGGAACGCCGCGGGAGCTGAGTCACGGGGAGACTAGAGCATGACTAAGCAAGTGGACCAACCAATGGGAGACGCCTTCACTCGCTCCCGCGTCCACAACATCTAGCCAATCACAGGGCGGTTTGTGCTTGCACAGACTTGCCTCAGAGACTATATAAATGCCTACACTCACCGAATTTGACACTTCACAGTCTGAAGATGATGGCAGAGCAAGCCATCGAAACGTCACTGTTAAAATCTTTGACCCGGTTGGAAACTCGAGAGGAATTTATACATGATGCCATTCACCGGGAAAAGACCTCGTACTTTAATTATTGTAGTCACTGATAATCGTAAAAATAAAAGTTTTTTTATATGAATAATAATAATAAAAACTACATTAAAGAAAAAAAGGTAAATTATTTACACTATTTTCATTTTGTAATTTAATTTCTTTAATATTATATGTTCTAGAAGAATTATTGTAGTCACTGATAATCGTAAAAATAAAAGTTTTTTTTATATGAATAATAATAATAAAAACTACATTAAAGAAAATAAAAGTAATTGTTTACGTTCTTAGTGCTGAATGTACAACACGTAAATGTCTCTGGTCAGAGAGTCACGCTGAGTAGAGAGAGAGAGAGATATCGCTCAAGTGTTGCCAACTAGTGCGAATAAAGTGTACATTTGTGCTTTAAAATATATATTTATTAGTGAAATACAGCTTGCTTATTGTGTATTTTTGGAGGTTTCAAAGAAGAAAGACGTACATTAAGGTATAGATAATCTCTTACATTATGCCTCGACACAGGCGGGGATGTTAATTTCACGTAAGCATGATAATAGCCGAAAAATACAATTTTACATAGTGTAAATAGTATACTAAACGATAAAATGCGCACAGATGGTCATTACAAGATTTTTTTAAAAATACTTTTGATTGGATTTATAATAATAGTAGCTGTATCGGGTCCTTAGATTGGAATCGTGCATGCTAAGCTATTGTGTGTAAGTCTTTTCAATTCCGAATCATCCCTAATTTGCTCAGCGTATTCCATCATTGGCCTTCCCTCTTCTGTTCACTTCCTTCTAATGATACCCTCATGCCTCAAAAAACGTGGCCTATTAATCTATCACTTCAAAGGCTCACCCCCACCCCCCCATAATGTCCGCTCATCTCTTATTCATCTCTTAGAACTTCCTGGTAAGTTGCCCTATAATACACCCATGTCATTCCTCCTTTCTGCAACTATATAACAGCACACTCCATACAACAATCATTTCCTAATATTGATACTTATGTCAGCCCTATGTAAATTCCTTTTCCTTGCCTGTGCTATCCTACTCCCTGACCCAATAAAACACCTGTAGCGCAGTAGAACCCGCGTCCAAATTTTTATTATAATTTACGGGAACTTAAATACCAAATATTCCGGAATGACAAAGTCGCTTGTCAGGAAGGAAGAAGGGGTTGGTTTTTCCGCGCGTCGTCTCGGCGGCTCGGAATAATAACAAAGGGACTGCGACTGATACCTGGACCATAAAGCAGCTCGGACATCCCGTCGCCGTTTCGGAATGTCTTAATCTGCCTGGGAATTTGGTGACCGGGTGGCGTGTGTTCCCCCAAATGAAACAAGGGATATGATTGGAGGATATCCATCCCTGCCACCTTAGTGATAGGTGTCGGATAAGTGGGGGGGACAAGGCTTTAAAGAGGCTGGCGGAGACAATTTGACAGGAGATTGGAGAGATTTTTGCAGTGGATGGAGAGAGGAGATTGAAGGAGAGTGGTGGAGAAAGAGATTGCTGGTGATACAAGGTGGTGGTGAAAGGAGATGGCAGCAGAGTGGTGGAGAGAGGAGATTGGTGGTGAGGTGGACCATGCTTTGATCAGTCCAGGAAGCAGGGAAGAAAGGTCTTAGCAACAAGGGAAGGAAGACTTCGCTTCAAGTTCCACAACACGGAAATTACAGCCATGAGACGCATCCTATGAAGACAACTCAGGTTCGTCAACGAACAGTAGAAGATCTGCTACACGTGTGGGTCAACACCCAAACCATTAATACCCTGAGGTTACAATTAATAAATATATATATTTAAACTCAATTATTAAATTCATTAATTAATAACCCCCACCCCATCTTTACACACCCTTTGATATTCCACTATTTCCCATACTTACACTCCATCACCTTGGTTTTCGTCTGTATCAATCCTTTCTCCAGGACCAACGTTCATGCCATTTATTATAGCTTCCAAGCCTTCCTTCTGACTCTCCAAATGCCCACAGCTAACATCTAACGCTCGTGTTTCGAAACGTGGCGTATTAATCTATCCCTTCAAAGTCATCCATACTGTTCTCTCTCCTGTTACAACTTCCTGGTTAGTTAACTTATACAACCCACCCATCTTTTTGTCCTGTAGCACCACATTTTAAATTCTTCTATACACTTTTCCCCTTTCTGAAGACTCCTACCGTCCACGTTTCTCGCACCCCCACCTATATAACGCGCGACACTCCATACCAACATTTCCTATTATCTCTAAGGAAATTCCTCTTTCTTGCCTTGAGTTTTCCTACTCTAGTTATTCCCTGCCCATATCTAACAGTCTTTGGTATTCCACTATTTCCCATACTTACACTCAATCAATCACCCACCTTGGTTTTGCTCTCTATTAAACCTCATGTTATACTATTTCTCCGGGACCAACGTTCATGCCATTTATTATTTAATTTTCAAAGCCTTTTCCCCTGACTCTCCTAATTCTCCACTGATGATGGTCTTGTTTTAAAAAAATGTGGCGTATTAATGTATCCCTTCAAAGTCCTCCATATTGTTGTCTCTTGTGCCTAGAACTTGGTGGGTTAGTTACCCTATCCACCTATGGACGTTTCAGAAGCTTGTATTCTATTTGGATTTAAGTATGCAGTATCCTTTTGAACTTAAGTGACTTACGGGTATATTTTCGACCAATGAGAGGAATGCTAGTAAGAGGTGGCTAATGACTCCTGTTGGCGTTGTTGTTTTTAAAGGAGTTGTCCTCATGACCGAGATCCATTGACGCCGCTTTAGTGAGTCCGTAGTACGCGCGCTCGCTCGCTCACTCGCTCCATTGATCAGAGCCGTGCGCATGCGCGTGGGCGTCGAGTCGCGGCGCGATCCTGACCTATCGATCCTCCTCCGCCGCCGCCGTACTACTACGCTCTCTGTTTACAGCCGCCTGCGACCTACAAACAGCGCCTCGCTGTAATGACCGGAGCAGTCGGTAAACCCCAAAAGCCAGGTGTGTGGGCGATCAGACTAGACTAGACTCACGGCGGAAGAAGAGGAAGAGCGTGTCCTAGTATAAGTATAAAATCATATTCCATAGATCCTCCTATAGAGAAGCACAAGCTTCAAGGATGATGTGGAACACGAGTCAGAGATTTTACATAGTTAGGTTGCTTTATTAATATTAGAATATACTGTAACTATTCATTAATTATAAGTATAAGTATAAAATCATATTCCATAGATCCTCCTATAGAGAAGCACAAGCTTCAAGGATGTTGTGGAACGAGTCAGAGATTTTACATAGTTAGGTTGCTTTATTAATATTAGAATATACTGTAACTATTCATTAATTATAAGTATAAGTATAAAATCATATTCCATAGATCCTCCTATAGAGAAGCACAAGCTTCAAGGATGATGTGGAACACGAGTCAGAGATTTTACACATAGTTAGGTTGCTTTATTAATATTAGAATATACTGTAACTATTCATTAATTATAAGTATAAGTATAAAATCATATTCCATAGATCCTCCTATAGAGAAGCACAACAAGCTTCAAGGATGATGTTGTGGAACACGAGTCAGAGATTTTACACACATAGTTAGGTTGCTGCTTTATTAATATTAGAATATACTGTAACTATTGATTACTTTTTAACTTGGGTCTTTACTCTTTATTCTATATATACATAAATGATCTTCATGGGTTACGTATATATCCTCTAAAATCGATTCGCTTCGCGGATGACGCTAATTTAGTTATTGCAGATAAATCTGGCTAAGAAAGTAAGTAGACAGCAGCAGTCCAGGCACTCTGGACGGTCTAAAATGGTCTCGTTTAACGTGAATAAATTATCCCTGAACCTTGATAAGACTAATGGTTAGTGCTGATGAGCCTCTGCTTCAGCCTTTCCTGGGCCATAGGATTAGTGTAAGTATAAAATCATATTCCATAGATCCTCCTATAGAGAAGCAAGCACAACAAGCTTCAAGGATGTTGTGGAACACGAGTCAGAGATTTTATACACATAGTTAGGTTGCTTTATTAATATTAGAATATACTGTAACTATTCATTAATTTTTAACTTATAATAAGATTTTCTCAAGTTCTATACAGAAGACATACAATTTGTACCTTATATATAAAATTGATAAATATTTTTACATCCTATACTAAAAAATTAGTGTTCTAATAATGTTCTTACATAATTATCTTTCATAATTATAAATATCTACCCCTGTGATGATACATTCAGCTTCATAAATTCTTCAACAGAGTAGAAGGAGTGGCCTTAGTAAGAACTTAGTTAGTTAGTTTCATATTTGAACTTGTTTGGATTTATTTTTAATTGTTTAATGGATGTGGGGAAGTTTATTAAATATGCTAATAGATGGCATTGTAATGTACACCCTTTTGTATTATGGTTAGAGACTTCCCTTCCTTCCTTCCTTCCTTCCTTCCTTCCTTCCTTCCTTGTGTAAATTGTTTTTACTTCTGGTATCAAAGTCATGTAACCTTAAACATTACACATCCTCCTTGGTTTTTTAAGTTCTAAGCAGAGGACAAAGGGGAAAGGAAACCAAGTCCTATGTCGAAGGGGGAAAAATTCTTAAACAGAGAATTAAACTTCGAGGAGAAGAAATAAAAACCCATACGGTTTTCCGATGATATTGTGGCATTAGGGGAGTCAGAAGGAGGCTTGGAAACTATAATAACTGTCGTGAACGTGGAGCATTAATAGAGACGAAAACCAAGGTGACGGAGCGTAGTACGGAATAACAAGGGCTGTTAGATTGGGAAGGGATATTTTGAAGGAAGTTAAGGGAATTCTGCTACTTGGGACCCCCCCGTAGAAATTGTCTCAACCGCTTGGCTCCACGTTTATTTAAACAGATTGTATTATCCAATCCAATCGTTACAGTCAGTAGAACTCGAATAAATTCCGACCCGACATTTATTAAGAAAGCCGTAATCGAAAAACAAGGAGGACAAGGATGCAGTCTGTCGTCCATGCCCTTTAACTTATATATAGAAAAGGCGATGAAGAAAGTAAAAACGGAATATGGAAAAGGAATCACACTGCAAGGACTAGAAATAAAAACCCCTACGCTTTGCCGATGACATTGTAGTATTAGGGGAGTCAGAAGAAGACTTGGAAACCATAATAAAGGGCATGAACGGAGTTCTGCAGGAAGAGTTTAATATGAGGATTAATAGAGGCAAAACCAAGGCAACGGAGTGTAGTATTGGAAAAAGTGGAATAACAAAGGCTGTTAGATTGGGAAAGGGATATTTTTGAAGGAAGTTAAGTTGAGCACCATTTTTTAACAGTATCTGAATCGAAAAAAAAATTGTTTTCTTAATAAATTATCAACATTCCCCAAAATGTTTTGTTTAAACGCCATTGTTAGTCTCATTGACTTGACTGAGGGAATTGTGCGTCATCCATGAAGTAAGAAAGAGTCTAACCGAGGCGGGAAAAAGCGAAATTTCAGTGAAATTTGCATTCTTTATTGAGCGTGGCGTTATATGAGTGCTGAAACGTGGACGGTAGGAGTTGCAGAAAGGAAAAGAATAGAATTTTTTTGAAATGTTGTGCTATAGGAGAATGAGATGGATGAGTGGATAGAATCACTAAAGAGGAAGTTATAAGGAGAATAGGGGAAGAGAGAACAATATGGAGGATTTCTAAAGGATAGATTCATTGACCACAATGTGAGACATCATGTGGGCCTTAACATTAGACGGAACTGAGCAGAATAGGGAGGGGAAAGTATGGAATATGCTAAGCAGATTAGGGTGGGTGTGGTAGCTATGTCGAAATGAAAAGGCTTACGCAGGATAGGTTAGCATGGAGGGGTTGTATCAGACCGAATACCACAACAACAAATACTACAGTGGGAGGGACAAAAAAATATGTTTTTATCAATAAATCTAAAAGAAAAATTGTCTCAATTCTGTTTGCCTTTAATGTCATGGCCGTGATTTTTATCTCAATGAACTTTTGGGTCACTGATGAAGGAGGAAAGAATCCAGCTAAGGTGGGAAGGGAAAATTTTAAGAGGAATTAAATTTGAAGGTATATTTTTAAATAGAGAATTAAAAATAGTGTGTTATTAATAAAATATAAAATGCCGACCTCTTGTGATGTAGTGGCTAGGTTAGCGTCGCTGCTGCCTCACAACCAGGAGGTTGGGTTCGAGGCATGGGCTTGGATGTTTGTGTCGTCATGGCCGCGGAGACTGTTGGAGGATCACGTGTCTCTCTAAATTCGGAATGTGCCATGCAAGATGACAGTCCGCAGTCGACTCGGTAGGCGAAAGAAAGAAAGAATGAAAGAAAGAAAGAAAGAAAGAAAGAAAGAATGAAAGAAAGAAAGAAAGAAAGAAAGAAAGAATGAAAGAAAGAAAGAAAGAATGAAAGAAAGAAAGCAAGAATGAAAGAAAGAAAGAATGAAATAAAGCAAGAATGAAAGAAAGAAAGCAAGAATGAAAGAAATAAAGCAAGAAAGAAAGAAAGAAAGAAAGAAAGAAAGAAAGAAAGAAAGAAAGAAAGAAGAAAGAAAGAAAGAAAGAAAGAAAGAAAGAAAGAAAGAAAGAAAGAAAGAAAGAAAGAAAGAAAGAAAGAAAGAAAGAAAAGAAAGAAAGAAAGAAAGAAAGAAAGAAAGAAAGAAGAAAGAAAGAAAAGAAAGAAAGAAAGAAAGAAAGAATGAAAGAAAGAAAAAAAAGAGAGAAATAATGAAACAGAGAAAGAATGAAAGACAAAAAGAAAGAAAGAGAGAAAGAAAGAGAAAGAAAGAAAGAAAGAAAGAAAGAAAGAAAGAAAGAAAGAAAGAAAGAAAGAAAGAAAGAAAGAAAGAAAGAAAGAAAGAAAGAAAGAAAGAAAGAAAGAAAGAAAGAAAGAAAGAAAGAAAGAAAGAAAGAAAGAAAGAAAGAAAGAAAGAAAGAAAGAAAAAATATAAAATGTTTCATTTTCTGTTAATAAATTGTTAAGGTGTTAAAAATTTTCCGGAATTGTGGGCCGTGGGTGTTCACTGGAAGAATCTAGGAGAAGTTAATGACAAGAGTCCAAAGGGATGGAATTTTTCAGACGAAGAATTAAATATTACGTTAAGTGGTATTTTATCAATAAACGTTAAACAAATGGGTAAGTAAGAAATATTAGGAAAAACTGAATTATAAAAAAAAGCTTACATGAGTAAATAATGGTAATGAAATAAATTTTTAAAATACAAATAATAGATGAAGGAGAGGTTGATGATTCGTGTTGCTGCACTTGTTCCAGCGATAAGATATCGTCGGAGGGATAAATGTGGAACGAGGTCGGACAGATAAGCTGCATCAGGTTAAATGGCATCCAACATGCAAAGCTCCGGCTCCTATAGAGAGAAGCAAAGCATCTGCCGAATATCAGATTATTACTAAAATCAAATAAATACCAGACTTTAATAATCGTTTTTTACTTGCGAAATTGACGCAACGGGAAGAATACCACAAGATTTTAGTAACAACATAATTACACCCGTTCCGAAGAGGACTGCGGCTGATTGATGCAGGACAATAAGTTTAGTATCTCAAGCGTGTAAAATATTTTTTTTGTGGTCAACAGGAGGCTACATGAGGGTGATCCTGAAACAGGCAACTCCCCTTTAATAGCATAGGAAGGGAATTGAAAAGGGGGGATGCGGAAGGTAGAGCAAGGTAGCCATGCAAGGGTTAACTAGGGCCCCCGGGCTATGGTTTAAGGATCCTACCCTCGTGGTGTTTCACCTAAAGAGATGCAGGGAAAACCCTAGAAAACCTGCATCAGGTAGGTCGGGCATTGAGTGGTACTATTCTCACGCCCTTCCATATGAATGACGGGAGACGAGTTTGCTGTGGGGACGCAGCATTCCCTTCTCCGTGTCTCCACCAGTTTCAGGAGGCAGTTGGCCGACTGATCCAATGGGATCAGCGGACAGCAGCTCTTGCCATATGCCCAAGGTCTTTGACCCCGGTACATATACCTCCTAAAATAGGTGAAGGTGTCTCGGCATATGAGAACTTTGATAAAAAGTACCCAGAGAGAGAGAGTGCAGGAGGCATCCCCGACATGATCAGGTAAGCCCCGCAGTCACTCTGGGCTGAAGCGCCTGCAGCAGAGGAAACTCCCGCAGCGCCCCTGCGTGCAAAATATTAACTAAAAAAGTATATAGGTGGATGGAACGTTAAATAGAATGCGAGTTAAGAGAAGATCAGTTTGGTTATAGGAAGAATGTAGGGACAAGAGAAGCAATATTGACTTTGCTACTAATTTTAGAAGACAGGATAAGAGAGAAAAAGAACCCGGCCTAAGTTCATGGCATTTGTAGATTTAGAAAAAGTCCTTGGTAATGTGAGATGGAGCACACAATTAAGGATTTTGAACAGCACAGGAATAAAATACAGAGAAAGAAGGTTTATACATAACCTCTACAGAAGACAGGCAGCAGTAAATAGAATAGAAAGAAACCATGAAATCAAGAAAGTAGTAAAGACAAGTATGCAGCAGTCTGTCGACCAGTCGAAGAAGAAAGTTAAACCGGAATATGGAAAAGGAATCACACTGGAAGGACAACAAATGAAAACCCCTACGCTTTGCCGAAAATATATATATTGTAGTATTAGCGGAGTCAGAAGATGACTTGGATAAAATAACTAATGGTACGAACGTGGTCCTTGGAAAACCAAGGTGATGGAGTGTAGTATGTGGAAACAGTGAAATAACAAACATTGGGAAGGGGATATTTTGACGGAAGTTAAGGGAATTCTGCTACTTGGGAACGTAATAACTAGAGTAGGATAGCAACAGGATAGCAAAGGAAGAGAAGTTTCCTTACGGGTAATGTAAGTGTGAATATTAGAAAATGGTATGGAGCACTAGTGGCGCGGACGGCAGGAGTTGGGGGAAAGGAAAAGCATAGAGGTATTTGAAATGTGTTGCTTTTGGAGAATGAGATAGAGTTGGGTGGATAGAATCACTAACGACGAAGTTCTTAACAGAATAGGGGGAAAAGCGAACAATATGGAGGACATTGACTAAGAGAAGAAATAGATTAATAGGCCACGTTTTAAGACACGAGGGTCTTTTAAAATTAGCATTAGAGGGAAGTGTGTGTGCGGGGTAAGAACGGAAGAGGGAGGACAAGGATGGAATGGCTACACAGGTTATGGAGGATAGTGCGTGTGCTATTTATGAGGAAATGAAAAGGCTTGCGCAAGATAGGTTAGCATGGAGGATTGCATGAAACCAGTCTTAGAACTGAATACAACAACAATTATCAATAGAGGGAAGTGTGTGTGTGAGAAGAACGGAAGAGGGAGGCCAAGGATGGAATACGCTAATGAGATTAGGGAGGATGAGGGAAATGAAAATGCTTGCGCAAGATAGTTTAGCGTGTCTCGGACCAGTGTAAGGACAGAATACCACAACGACATGTCCTTTCCCGTCGACCAGTTTTGAAAGGCCGCCTTGTACGATGTATTTTTCCCCTTTTTATCGTAGTTGGCAAGCGTGTGCCTGTTAATTTCCAGGGTAAAGACCGTAGTGCGGCGTCACTCCTGGCTAAATATTTGTTGCGCCTTCCCCCGCTCGCCTACGCAAAGACAACAACAACAACAACGCGTCGTCGTCGTCCAGCCTTTCCTCCTCCTTCCTTCCTCCCTCCTTCACACAAGGATGTCGTAAATCTCCTGACGAGTATTTAGAACTCGCGACTGTGTGTTTGTGTGTGTGTGTCGAGAGACCTGAGCCATGAATGTGAATGGATTTGGTGATGGAGACGGATGGCGGCGCTCGTAACTGCAGGCATAGAGAGAGAGACTCTCCGTGGTACACACGGTAGTTTGTGCGACATTACATAAATAAATATTCGTATCAAAACGAACGAACAAACAACTTTTATTATTATATTTTTTACAAAATGGTTAAACCGTTTTATAATGCATGAAGAAAACACGAGGCCTAATGGGGTATAATATTTTTGCCAGTAGTAGTAGTTTTTCCTTCCTCGGTATTGCTGTACCATGGTATGGTTGTAGCTGGTTCTGTTGCACCAGCAGTAGTAAGATGGACTGGAAAGAGGACAGGATCTGGAGGTGCTTTGGTTCGCGTCTCAGGGGGAAATGCAAGCGTGACGTCACTGGTCCTGACGTGACGTCATCAGCCACGGGCGAGTTTGATACAGTCTCTCGTCTTCAACGTACAATGTACACATGTAATATTTGAAATGAATATAATTAATAACAATGGAAACAACAATTTCGGTTGACTTATATGAATTAAAATTATTTAAGTAAATTTATTCAATTAACTAATTGAATAGATTGTTTATATATATATAAATGTATAGAGACAATGAATCGTCTCCCTGGGATGTCTCCCTAACACACATCCAGCTCCAAGCAAAGCAAAGGAATACAGACATCAACAATACGTTCAGTTCAAAGAAAATATAACTTCGATTGTTTTTCCTTTACTGTTTATTCATTGTAATTTTCACTATTTGTGACCTTCAGTATTAATTTCCTTTGTGGTCAACAATTTAACATCAAACGTATATTAATGTTACACTTTTAAATTAATTTAAATCACGCGAAATAAAAAAATAATAAATGGAAATGACATATTTGCGAACCCAAAGATATTTCTGTTTCCAACCAGGGATATTGATTGCTAACATAATACCACCAGAGACGTTGTTGCTGCTTACGCGCGAATCATTACTATATTTTTGAAAAGAAAAGAAATGCGCGGTAACGTGTGTGTGTGTACGTATGTCACGTTACATTTGGTTGGATGTGAAATATGTAAAAAAAAAAAAACCCTCCTGTCCTCAGGGATATACGACATTTTGATGTAGCAAAGCGCTCGTATTCAAGAATAGTTTTGTTACCGGGGGTCGGGGGATCTGCTTTTGCCGTGAGAGAGTGGGAATCACATTGGAAAGACGAGAAATAAAAACATACGCTTTGCCGACGATATCGAAGGCTGTTAGGAATGGGGCAAGAAAGTTACTTAACTAGAGTAGGACAGCACTGGCAAGGATGTTGAATTTACTTACGGCTAATGTATGATAATAAGGAATTTAGTACTAAAAATGTGGGAATGGACTTTTGCAAAAAATCAGTTCACTCACTACCTGTCAATCCTCACCCACTCACCTAAGTCGTATCCCTGCCCCTCCCTCAGGTACTCGCAAAAATAAATAAACACAACCAATTCTCCTAAAGTAGGTTAATTAAATGAATTAACCCTATCTTCACGTTATAATGTTAATTATATATACCTTTTTAATATTGTATATACTGTAGCGTTATACAGTCCTAACTGATAATCTGTACGTTAAAAGTTTTTAAAATAATAAATAAAAAAAAGGACGCACACAAAAACACCCGAGCCCTTGCCGTGGAATGAAACCCGGGACCTCTGTGGTGACGATAGCCACTGGGCCACAGGAGGGTCGGCAGTGTTTCACTCCTGCAGGTGAGCCACGCGGTTACTTCCATAAGGAGGAGAGACTTGGAGATTCCCTTCCATTGGATCAGTCGGCCAGCTGCCCCTTTAAAACTGGTGGAGACACGGAGAAGGGAATGCTGCGTCCCCACAGCAAACTCGTCTCCCGTCATTCGGAAGGGCGTGAGAATAGTAGCCAACGCCCGACCTACCTGATGCAGGTTTTCTAGGGTTTTCCCTGCATCTCTTTAGGTGAAACACCACTAGGGTAGGATCCTTAAACCACAGCCCGGGGGCCCTAGGCATCCCTTGGCTACCTTGCTCTACATTCCGCATCCCCCCCTTTTCAATTCCCTTCCTATGCTATTAAAGGGGAGTTGCCTGTTTCAGGATCACCCTCATGCAGCCTGTTAACCAAAAAAAAAAGCATCTCTTCTCAGGAAAGTAGAGCGGCCCTGGTCATTGTATAATCAGCCTCCACCACGACTTGTAACACGATTTGCATATTTATTAACTAATCAAAATGCATCATTACTGCTAAGAGTGTAAAAAAAACAACATTTTATTCAAGTAATTACACCTTTTAATTGTTTTTCGCAGAATATCGTAACTTATAAACTACTTTTAGTTAGAAAAAAAAATTATACACGTTTCGGGCGCCAGACTCGCAATCCTCAATCATTTGCATTGCGGCTATTGAAAACATTTTGCATTATTATCGATTAATTGAAAAGTATAATAACTCAAATGAAAACACGTGGTGTTGTTGTTGTTATTGTGGAATTCAGTCCTAAGATTGGTCTGCTGCAACACTCCATGCCAAACTATCTTGCGCTAGCCTTTTCATTTCCGCATAACTACCACAGAATCTCTATTGTTCAGTTTAATTACTAATTCAATGGATATTTAATTTTTTCTTACTGAATTTCTATTGTTCAGTTAAATTACTAATTCAATGGGTATTTAAAAATATTACTGAATTTCTATTGTTCAGTTTAATTACTAATTCAATGGATATTTAAATTTTTTTTACTGATTTTCTATTGTTCAGTTTAATTACTAATTCAATGGGTATTTAAAAATTTTACTGAATTTCTATTGTTCAGTTTAATTACTAATTCAATGGTCATTTAAAGAGTTTACTGAATTTCTATTGTTCAGTTTAATTACTAATTCAATGGATATTTAAAAATATTACTGAATTTCTATTGTTCAGTTTAATTACTAATTCAATGGATATTTAAAATATTTTTACTGAATTTCTATTGTTCAGTTTAATTACTAATTCAATGGATATTTAAAAATTTTACTGAATTTCTATTGTTCAGTTTAATTACTAATTCAATGGATATTTAAAAATTTTACTGAATTTCTATTGTTCAGTTTAATTACTAATTCAATGGATATTTAAAAATTTTACTGAATTTCTATTGTTCAGTTTAATTACTAATTCAATGGATATTTAAAAATATTTTTACTGAATTTCTATTGTTCAATTTAATTACTAATTCAATGGATATTTAAAATATTTTTACTGAATTTCTATTGTTCAATTTAATTACTAATTCAATGGATATTTAAAATATTTTTACTGAATTTCTATTGTTCAGTTTAATTACTAATTCAATGGATATTTAAAATATTTTTACTGAATTTCTATTGTTCAGTTTAATTACTAATTCAATGGATATTTAAAATATTTTTACTGAATTTCTATTGTTCAGTTTAATTACTAATTCAATGGATATTTAAAAATATTTTTACTGAATTTCTATTGTTCAGTTTAATTACTAATTCAATGGATATTTAAAATATTTTTACTGAATTTCTATTGTTCAGTTTAATTACTAATTCAATGGATATTTAAAATATTTTTACTGAATTTCTATTGTTCAGTTTAATTACTAATTCAATGGATATTTAAAATATTTTTACTGAATTTCTATTGTTCAGTTTAATTACTAATTCAATGGATATTTAAAATATTTTTACTGAATTTCTATTGTTCAGTTTAATTACTAATTCAATGGATATTTAAAAATTTTACTGAATTTCTATTGTTCAGTTTAATTACTAATTCAATGGATATTTAAAAATTTTACTGAATTTCTATTGTTCAGTTTAATTACTAATTCAATGGATATTTAAAATATTTTTACTGAATTTCTATTGTTCAGTTTAATTACTAATTCAATGGATATTTAAAATATTTTTACTGAATTTCTATTGTTCAATTTAATTACTAATTCAATGGATATTTAAAAATTTGTTTAGTGATTTTCTATTGTTCAGTTTAATTTCTAATTCAATGGATATTTAAAAATATTTTTACTGAATTTCTATTGTTCAATTTAATTACTAATTCAATGGATATTTAAAATATTTTTACTGAATTTCTATTGTTCAGTTTAATTACTAATTCAATGGATATTTAAAAATATTTTTACTGAATTTCTATTGTTCAGTTTAATTACTAATTCAATGGATATTTAAAAATTTTACTGAATTTCTATTGTTCAGTTTAATTACTAATTCAATGGATATTTAAAAATATTTTTACTGAATTTCTATTGTTCACTTTAATTACTAATTCAATGGACATTTTAAAATATTTTTACTGAATTTCTATAGTTCAGTTTATTTTGTAATGTTGTATATTTTGTTTTATTTACTTAAAAAAAAAGTTTCTTTTAATTTAATTAAAAAATGGTCTTCTTTTGGGAAACGGTTTTAATTTCTGAGTATTCCTTGTTTTTGTACGTTATTTATTTATCTACGAGTTGTTGGCGTCAGACGCTAAAAACCTGACGGTAACATCGGGGGGGTTGAAAAGACCCTCGAGTAAGGAAGAAGGATGATGTGTTACTGTATAGAATAAAAGATTTGTTTTGAAGGGCAATTAACTGACTCTGGAATTTGATATTCTGACTGGAAAAAAGGATTTAAAAGGAAAAAGGCTCGTTGAGAAATGGATTTAATAAGGTAGATAAGCCAATATTAATATGTATGAGGCGTTCCTCGGCCCTGCTAGACGGATAATAACAAACGTGTAGCAGGGAAGCTGTAAAGGGGTGGGGGGGGGGTGGGGGGAACAGCGGAACAACCACTCACCCCCCCTCCTCCCCGTCCCACCGTGTGCTTCCGCTTGGCAGCATTAATCGTCAATTACTGGCCGCTTATTAAAGAAGCTCCTCTCCGGTGTTGCGTTATAATTGATTGCATCGCGGCGTTGCCAGATTCAATCCCGCTGACACGTGAGCGAGGTTATGGCGCATCCGCTGTTAATTGGCGGCCGACGCTTCATCCTCTAATTTAGACGGCTTTCAATTAGTTGGCAGGGCGAGCGAGCTTCATCATCCTCGTCTCCTCCTTGCACGGGATTTCCTCCGCGCACACACACACACACACACACCGCCAACAAGACGGCCTTGCAGACGAAGCTAATTCACTAAGTCAGTTTTCAATTGACTCAATGGCAATATTACGGCGAGTATTAGGAAATGTTGGTATAGAGTGTGGCCGAAATGAGGACGATAGGAGTTGCGGAAAGGAAAATAATTGAAGCCTTTGATGAAATGCGGTGCTATAGGAGAATGAGATAGAGTGGGTGGATAGGATCACCCACGAGGAAGTTCTCAACGGAATATGGGAAGAGAGAACAATATCGAGGACGTTGAACCAACGGACGGTACGGGATTCAATTATAGGCTACGTTTTAAGACACGAGGGTCTTGTAAGATTAGCATTACAGGGAAGTGTGTGCGGGATAAGAACAGAAGAAGAGGGAGGCCAAGGATGGATGACGCTAAGCAAATCATGGAGGACTTAGAATATCCACACAAGTTCAAATATGAAACTAACTGACTGACACCCATATTCAATCACTCATGTAACCTCTTCACACTAAACTCAGATATACATGACTTTGATACCAGAAGTAAAAACAATTTACACAAGGAAGGAAGGAAGGGAAGTCTCTAACCGTAATACAAAAGGGTGTACTACATTACAATGCCATCTATTAGCATATTTAATAAACTTCCCACCTCCATTAAACAATTAAAAATAAATCCAAACAAGTTCAAATATGAACTAACTAACTAAGTTCTTACTAAGGCCACTCCTTCTACTCTGTTGAAGAATTTATGGAGCTGAATGTATCATCACAGGGTAGATATTTATAATTATGAAAAGAACATTATTAGAACACTAATTTTTTAGTATAGGATGTAAAAATATTTATCAATTTTATATATATAAGGTACAAATTGTATGTCTTCTGTATAGAACTTAAGAAAATCTTATTATAAGTTAAAAATGAATGAATAGTTACAGTATATTCTAATATTAATAAAGCAACCTAACTATGTGTATAAAATCTCTGACTCGTGTTCCACATCATCCTTGAAGCTGCTTCTGCTTCTCTATAGGATCTCTGGAATATGATTTTATACTTATAATTAATGAATAGTTACAGTATATTCTAATATTAATAAAGCAACCTAACTATGTATGTAAAATCTCTGACTCGTTCCAACATCATCCTTGAAGCTTGTGCTTCTCTATAGGAGGATCTATGGAATATGATTTTATACATACATACATACATATGTGCATATCCCCCCTTTTTACAACGCCCTTCCTATGCTATTAAAGGCGAGTTGTCTGTTCCACGATCACCCTCACCGGTTAGAAAAATAAGTGGTACTTTTGTTTAAATGAAAAGGCTTGCAAGGGATATATTTACGTGGATCAGAATATTTTAAGGACTCTACACGTTTTTCAAAAAATTTATTTCACTATTTTTAGCTTGCTTTCTCGTTTCCTATAGCAAGGTTTAATTTACAATATTTTTAAACTATCTTGTACGCTCTATACCCGGGGGCGAAAGGAAAGGAAAAATAACTTTAGGCGGGTTAATGTATATTATTTTTAAAATAAATATGATACATTTTACACAATTCTTGAATTTGTCTGACAGTAAACCCTATTAATGACTGAAAGATTATGAAGGAGAATGTGATGATTTAAACTGTGCTTTTCGATTTTTTTTTGGTTAACAGGCTACATGAGGGTGATCCTGAAACAGGCAACTCCCCTTTAATAGCATAGGAAGGGAATTGAAAAGGGGGGATGCGGAAGGTAGAGCAAGGTAGCCTAGCAAGGGTTGACTAGGGCCCCCGGGCTATGGTTTAAGGATCCTACCCTAGTGGTGTTTCACCTAAAGAGATGCAGGGAAAACC
>CM067377.1:212131209-212148709 GCA_034510155.1 Eucriotettix oculatus | reverse complement strand
GACGTGAATCCTCGTGGCCACGTGGTGATAATCAACGCTTATCGAATCAACCCCGGATTTAGGAGGGGGGGTGGTGATTGATACACGGGGAAGTATCGTTAAGTGCTTAAATTAGTTTACGTCGACTAATATTGAGAGATGTTAGCGAAGGATGAATGGAGTGACCGACCACGCCATGCCTTAGATTACCAACCTTTGTGCTCTGATTAAAAATTTAACTATTAAATTGATCTTTTGGTGTGAATATATGAACAAAAAAATACCTGGCGCCCTAAAAGTTATTAAATTACAATGTCGAGGAAGAGCTGAGCTAGGACGGTAACGATGGGATCTTCTACAAGATATATACGTTACAAGTTGCCCGCCACCTGTGAACCTCACGTAAGTCACTTACTTTCTGTCTCTCTTTCCTGTCCTTTTTAGTTGTTTTTATTATCCCTACAATGTGATTTCCTGACGCGCATATATATATATATTGTAACATGTAAAGTTACACCCCCAGACCAAATATGTACGAGCAGGTTGTTGTAGCTTGTGAGTTGCGCCCTGTGTATATATATATATATATTGTAGCCAATCCGGCGATCCTCCGTATTCGAGGATTTAAATGCTTTTTAAGCGTCAGGTATTTTTTAATAAAAATACCAAAAGTAGATTATAATAGCTTTAATCCATTTCAGAACATGAGAAAAAATTATCACTACAGGGCGTGGTCTTTCTCCTTCACTCTCAACTGCCGACACATCCTTCTCCTTTCACTACCCCATGACGACTGCTCAAGTCTCGCCAGACTCCATTGTTGGCCCGAGTTGCGACAATTACAACTCGCAAGCTGGCCCGCATTGTTGCGTGTAACTTTTCATGTTACAATATATATATATAATGTGATAAAAAACGCGGATTTTGTGGTATTGTGGGCGGCGTTATGAGGCGCAGCAGTTCGGCCTTCAACAACAATGTCTAGTCGGCTGAAAGATGGTGATTCCCCCCCGCGGGAAACTCCCTCGGGGCGTGTGTAAAAAAAACGATGGTGAACCCCCGCCGAACGTGTGTAAAAAAATGAGGGCGGGGAACCCCGAAATTTTGTGAAATAGATCCATGAAGGGGAATTCCCGTCGGAGGATTTAAAAGGGGAGCCGATGGGTGGCTCGGCATGAGAATTGAGACGAGTGGAGGAGAGGACGGACGTGATGAGAAGTCAGATGAGTGGAGGAGAGGACGGACGTGGTCATAAGTTAGATGAGTGGAGGAGAGGACGGACGTAAGGAGAATTGAGACGAGTGGAGGAGAGGACGGACGTGATCAGAAGTGAGACGAGTTGAGGAGAAGAAAGACGTGGTCCGAGCAGATGAGCAGAAGTGAGACGAGTTGAGGAGAGGACAGACGTAGTCAGAATTGAGATGAGTGGAGGAGAGGAAAGACGTGGTCCGAGCAGAAGGTGAAGTGAGACGAGTTGAGGAGAGGAAGGACGAGAGCAGATGCTGTGAGAGGTGGGCAGAGACGTTAGATGTTTCGAGGAAGCAGATGAGTTGCGGTGGATCTGGTTCCTTCTACCTTCATCGATAAAAATCCTGCAAGACGCCAGAGAGACGCGGAAACATTCGTGAGTGAGGTGGATGTTTGTAGGCCCCTGTAGTAATTGTGGGTAAGTTATTAAAAAAAAGCTGTGAAACTTGCTCATTGCTCTGGTTAAATAATATTTAATGATTGTTTTTTTTTCTATTTTCAGCTACTGCATACTCCATCCATCTCTCGAGAGACCCAAAATCCCCTGAGATTAAGCCCGTGTAATCACTTTAAATTAATAAAGGAAAAATTTTAAAATTGATTATAATTTGTTCTACTGATTAATTAATGTTTTATACCCCAAAAAAGTTTATTACTATATATGTATATATATATGCGTCAGGAAATGACATCGTCAGGTAAATTGGTCGTTAACTGATTTGTTTAAATTACGAAGTAGTGTTGAAGAGGGGATGTTTTTAACTTATATTTTTTGTCGTTACGGTAAAATGAGAAACTAGCAGCGTTTGACGTCATAGTAATCTTATTTTCCCTTATTTCCCCACCCCTGTAGTAGTCCTACGTTTTTTTCTGGTGACGTCGTCGTAGGTTATATTTTTTAAAGTAAGTAATTGGAAGGAAATATTAATTATCGACTGACGCCTATCATAAATATAAACACAGGTTCTACTAGAAAGGTTCTCGTCATTCAGACAAACTCGAAATATTAAAATGTAGTAGAAAGAGGGAAAACACCCAGAGGGGGAAGATAGAGAGACACAGAGAGAAAGGGCATTAATAAACGCGAACAGTCCACTTTTAAAACTTTCCAATTAACGCAGACACGAAGCGAGAATATTGTACCATTCTTGAGCATAAGAATGATGAGGCGAGAGGTCTCGTTAATTTCCCATTGGAGAGGTTAATCCAGCAAATGTCACTAAATCCAGGAGGGACAATCCTCCAAGAGGCAGCACACGCACACATCACATAGCGAGGATGAATCTTGGGGGGGGGGGTAATTATGACACATCGCAACCAGGAGATAAGGAAACTAGGACTGGCAGAGAATACAAGGGTTGTTTTTTTGGGGGGGGGGGACCTAGAGTATATATACTACGAGAAACGGACAAGAGACATCAATAAAGGAAGACTGGTAAAATAATATCAAAGAGTGGAAGCGTTTAAAAATTTAGGTAAGGTAATGACTGAAGAATACAGGAGACAGGTGGAAATACCAGGAAGGAAACCGGTGGAAAACGGACAAGAGACATGAATAAAGGAAGACTGGTAAAATAATATCAAAGAGTGGAAGCGTTTAAAAATTTAGGTACGGTAATGATCGAAAATAACAGGATACAGGTGGAAATAGCAGGAAGGAAACCGGTGGAAAACGGACAAGAGACATGAATAAAGGAAGACTGGTAAAATAATATCAAAGAGTGGAAGCGTTTAAAAATTTAGGTAAGGTAATGACTGAAGATAACAGGATACAGGTGGAAATACCAGGAAGGAAACCGGTGGAACTACATGTGGCAGAGTATTTTTATGTCTATATATTTTTCAGGCAGGAAATGCAGTAAAAAAAATATTTTTGTATACAATTATTTTAAGACCTATAGTAACGAAGGGTTGGGTAAAGATGGCTAAAAGAAAAGAAGGGAAACAGGTTGAGAATTATTATTATTATTTTTTGAGTCGCGAGAAAAGGAAGAAGAAACGCAAAACTATATAGGCACGTTTTGGACAGAAGAAGATTGTAGTAAAAAATATTTTTAAGGAAACCTTGGAAAAGGGTGACTCGACGATGTGGAGGTGGAACTGAAAATAAAGGGAAGAAGGAAATTGCCAAAAATGAAGATGTAGATTAATGGAGTCAGGTGATAAAGGTGACCCAAGGACTGCAACGACGACCTAGAAGGACAAGAAAACACACCTCAAATACTCTTTTTTCTCTGTGCCCATCTTTCATCTCTCTCCCTCCCTCTCTCTTCTCTCTCTTCGCTCTTTTCTCTCTCTCCTCTCTCTTCTCTCTCTTCTCTCTCTTCTCTCTCTTCTCTCTCTTCTCTCTCTCCTCTCTCTCTCCTCTCTCTTCTCTCTCTCTCTTCTCTCTCTCCTCTCTCTCCCCTCTCTCTTCTCTCTCTCTTCTGTCTGTCTCTCTCTCTTCTCTCTCTCTCTCTCTACACGTCTTAATACGTTGAGTTTCCAAGACGAGAACCTTCTAGAAGCATCAGTCAAGAATTAATATTTTCTTCTAATTACTCTCCTTAAAAATATAACTACTACTACTACTACACCAACATCACCATAAAATAAGGGAACAAAAGATTATTATGACGTCACACGCCGATGTTTCCGACAAAAAGATTAAAAAGTTAAAAACAATCCCCCTTCAACACTTAAAAAAATTTACACAAATCAATTAACGACCACTTAACAGACCACGAAGCATTGATTGAATTCATTTGACGTTTCGACACCAACTCATCATTCTGGATTTGATCAGCTTATTTCATTAAATGAAAAAAAAAATTTCAAAGTAAATTAACAGAGGTTCATTATTTAACTATTGGGGGGAAACCAGCCGTGATATTTTACAATGTGTGTTTGTGTGACGGCGAGTCTGCGTGGTTGGCACTACTGGCGTGTACTAGGCGTCACACACACACACACACACATGCTCAGCTGCTGCTGGTGGTGGTGGTAGTGGTTTCAAGTGCGAGGCCGCGGTCGTGTGGGAGTGGTGGCAGCACTGCGCAACGCATCCTCTCGGACAAGGTCAGGTCAAGGTCGAGGTCACCGGTGTGCAACAGTTGGTAACTACCAGTGCAAAGTCGTAGAAATTTCAGGCAAGGAAGCAAATACGCAAAATAGAAATTGAAGAAGAAATATTAAACATTTGGCAAGAAAGGTGATGGAATTCATCGAATAAAGGGAGAATTCTACCTAACATAAGAGAAAGATTATTACAGCTTAGAACAACCAAAGGGTCTTATACATTTTCTTACTGGTCATGGACAATATCTGGGAAGAATAAATAGCAGACCAGACAATCTATGCGCCTGTGGAGAGAAAGAAAGAAAGAAAGAAAGAAAGAAAGAAAGAAGGGGGGGGGAGAAAAAGAGAGAGAGAGAGAAAAAGAGAGAGAAAGAGAGAGAGAAAGAGAGAAAAAGAGAGAGAGAGAAAGAGAGAGAGAAATAGAGAGAGAGAAAGAGAGAGAGAGAGAAAGAGAGAGAGAAATAGAGAGAGAGAAAGAGAGAGAGAAAGAGAGAAAAAGAGAGAAAGAGAGAGAGAAAGAGAGAGAAAGAGAGAGAGAGAGAAGAGAGAGAAAGAGAGAGAGAGAAGAGAAAGAGAGAGAGAGAGAGAGAAAGAGAGAGAAAGAGAGAGAGAGAGAGAGAAAGAGAGAGAAAAAGAGAGAGAAATAGAGAGAGAGAAAGAGAGAGAGAAAGAGAGAGAGAAAGAGAGAAGAAAAGAGAGGGGGGAAATTAAGAGGTTAGATAGGCAGGCTGATTAAGAGAGAAAAGACCAGTAGACGAATAAATAAAAAGCTAAGAGTGATATAGATGTACATATAGATAGAGGTAGGGAAGGTGAGCGGTAAATACATCATAAGTCGATTAAACAGAAGAAGAGATTATTGTCAAGTAGGAAAGTACTTTAGAGAATACTAATTAAATAACCACAAAAGCCCGGCAGACCAAAGACTTGTAGAGCGAAGATAAGACAAGTTAAAGGCGCTTTACAGTAGAATGCATGTATATAATTTTCCACGTATTTATAAGCCAGTATTAAGTAGGAGAGACATCAGCAGTAGATGCAGGGAGGAGATAAATATAGATGGAAAGACGAGTGGGGCAATTAAAAATGCTAGAGAGGTTGGAACGGTTAGGAGAGGAAGAGAAGTAGAGCCGATTGGTAAAGGCGGAGGGGTGAGGGAGGGAGGGAGAGGAGGGGAAGAGAATTCTGATTGACACACAAATAGGCGGACTAAGAGGGGATTGGAACTGAGGGTATAAGAGCGAGAGAGAAATAAATCGACAGTCTTGATGGAAAAGGAAAAAGGGAGAGAGAGAGAGAGAGAGAGATAAATGTCTACGGAAAGTCCCGGAGGGGGGGAAAGACAAGACAAGTTAAGGCGATTACGATAAAAGGAGATTGTTTTTGAGCTGAACACTTGGTTAAGAGTAATATTATTAAACAACCACACAGACCACAAAATCTGTCGGTCGGCGGGAGGAATGACAAGTTAAGGCGATTAAGGGGGAAAGATATATATATAAAAGCTGTAGATACTGGAGTAGAGAGAGGGGGGATGGAGAAGAGTAAGGGATTCCTGGAACGCTGAAGGCTTTCAAATTTAAGTGGTAATTGTGTCGTTTCGAGGAAGTTTGCGTCGATGCGTGCGTGCGAAATAAATTGCCTCCCCTCCCCTCACCTCTCCCCCATTTCCACTTCCTCTCCTCCCTCACTACGAACAAAGAAGAGAAGGCAAAAAATATCTTTATCAAGACTAGGACAATACTAGGGGGAAAAGATTTAATAAAAAGAAATAAAAGAATAAGATGGTCACACGAAAAGGAAAAGTGAAGAAATGATGAACGCGCAGCAGGTAGAGACGACGTGACGTCACAGAGTAGCTGCTGCTGCATGCGCCGAGGCCAGAAATGGGGCGGTTTGTGCAGCCATCGACTTGACCTTGGCGGGCGCCAGAGTGACGTCAATGGCTGCTGCTGCTGCTGCTGTCGCCCCTCGTCCGTCCACTTTGGTCCAATTGATCCCAGTTGTCCGCACTGAAACCAGTTTGCGAATCCAGTTGCGTGGCGACATTTGCGCCGTTCCAATTGAACCCCCGTGCCATCAACTTCTTCTCCTCCTCCTCCGTCCTCGGTATAGGTTAGGCAAGTAGTCATCAGCTGTGCGCGTGATCTCGCTGCTGACGTCTTACGTCACGTGACGTGTTCCCATACGCTAATAAATCTATATAAATAATGTACGGTTTTGTCCATTCACGCGAATCCCGTTTATCGCTGATCACCCTAAGGAAGGTTTCTGTCGATCTTCCGAAGATTAAAGCCAAGAAAAGTGTCACCCCCCACAAAGGGATAGAACTTGCAATAAGATACATCATGACGTCAAGTGTCAAGCGAGATAATTATGTACCTTGTTTGCTGATATGGTAATCAATTATTAAGACTCCATGTCAAACCTATTGTGGTGTTCAAAATATATTGTTGATACAATCAAACAAACAATAATAATAATAATAATGAATTTAATTTGAATAGAAAATATAACTCAAATTAAGTTATAATGGAAAACATATAAATTTACGAATATCAATTTAATCAATTTGGCTCAGTCGGTAAAAGCAAAGATAATAATCTACGCAGCTTCTTTTAAATGGCTGCTGCTCCAGGGAACAACGCCGCGGGTGACGAACAACGATATAGTTGAAAATTAAATTCGCGAATCAGACGAGAATGGTTTGTGTGGAAAATAAACCGAGGTAAATTGCCGTTACCAGATGACGTCGTTCTTCGTTTTTGTTCGTATGCCGGTTGTTCCTTTGCTGGGTCACGTCTTGTAGATTCTCTAGCGCCTCTCCTTCCTTCACCATCAAATGTTGTCTCTTTTTATTTTCTGTTCTCCCACCAAATGAATCTCCTTTCTCGAAACTAAATTTTATATACATGTCGCCTTGTTCTGCCACTGCTTCGTCTCTCCCTAGCGTCTCTCTCCCTCTGGCAGCCTCCCTCCAGGCCATCAACAATGTTGCAGACGACGGTGACGTTTCCCGCCTACTCGGCCTCACCACCAAAGCCATTCTCGTGCTTCCGTCCTGTATACGTAAATAACAAAAACTAAATTATTTTTGCTTTACCCGACTACTGTAAGGGTCACGAATCTCACCACACTATCTTGCACAAGCCGTTCCATAACATTCGCCCCAATCTGCATTCTTGGCCCCTCTCATCTGTTCTAACCCCGCACACTTACCTCCAATGCTAATTTTAGAAAACCCTCATGTCTCAAAACGTGGCCTATTGATTTATCCCTTCTCTTGGTCAACGTTCACCACGTTCTTCGCCGCTCTTTCCCTATTCTGTTTAGAACTTCCTTGTTAGTGATTTTATCCACCCATCCATCTCATTCTCCTATAGCACCACATTTCAATTTCTTTTCTTCTTATTTTCCTTCCTGCAACTCCTACCGGCCTCAGTATATCCAGGCAAATCTTTTAAACGTATCTCGGTTAATTGGTCTGCAGGGATGAAGCGATTTCCGGGAACTGGACTATTCTGTTTAGAACTTCCTTGTTAGTGATTTTATCCACCCATCCATCTCATTCTCCTATAGCACCACATTTCAATTTCTTTTATTATTTTCCTTCCTGCAACTCCTACCGGCCTCAGTATATCCAGGCAAATCTTTTAAACGTATCTCGGTTAATTGGTCTGCAGGGATGAAGCTATTTCCGGGAACTGGACTATCATTAAACGGAAGATTGTTACTGGGATTGTGTGAACATACTTATATCAGACGCACATTTGTACTTGTTGTTGTGGTATTTAGACCTAAGACCTGACCTATCTAGCGCAAGTCTTTTCATTTTCACGTAAATACGCATCCTCCCTAACGTGCTTAGCGTATACCATACTTGGCCTCTAACTTCTGTTCTTATCCGACGCACTTCCCTCTAATGCTAATTTTACAAGACCCTCATGTTATAAAACGTAACCTATTATTCTATCCTTTCTCTTGGTCAACGTCCTCCATATTGTTCTCTTTTCTCCTATTATGTTCAGAGCGTTCTGGTTAGTAACTCCATCATCAACCGACCTCATTCTCCTATAGCAACCACATTTCGAAGGCTTCTATTCTTTTCCTTTCCCCACGCGGCTTTTGACGTCGTCGTGGAGCACGCGCGCCCTCTGCTTGTTTGCCTCGCCATTGTTGATTGATTGATTGATTGCATTTCAAACACTCACTTAATAACGTCCGTGTGCATAACTGACGTGTCGAGAATTCCTCTTTGCCCCCCCAGAATGCGGCGGTCAGCCATCGGCCATCAGCTGGAATTTCATCCCTTTCATATATCTTTAAATAAGAGATTGACGTGTGAGGGCCAGCTGAGGAATTCCCGTAATTGCAAAGCTACGTCCATATGAGGGATCAACATTCCACGATGTGTGATGACGACCGCCACCTTTCAGCAATAATCTCATAAACCTTCGGTATTTGCCTCTTTTATAGCGGAGGAATCTAATAAACGGCCCCGATGGACAAAAGTAATAATCCATTCTTCTTCTCTGCATGTTAAACTACATAAATAATAACAAACCCCAACCTATAACATCAGACGTTCGAGGAAAAAAAACAATTAAAAAGTATCAGTAAAATGTCGTTTATATATTATGTATTGCGATAAAAAATTTTAAAAGACCCTCGTGTCTTAAAACGTGGCCTATTAATCTCTGCCTTCAAAGTTCTCCTTATTGTTCGCTCTTCCCCCCTTATTCTGTTCAAAACTTCGTCCTTAGTGATTCTATCCACGCATCCATCTCATTCTCATTCTACAAGAAGCAACATTATTTCAATTACCTCTATGCTTTTCCTTTCCGCAACTCCTACCGTCCACGCGCACTAGTGCTCCATACCAACATGTTTAACAGCGATTTTCTAATATTCACACTTATATTACCTCTAAATAAATTCCTCTTCCCTGCCTGTTGCTATCCTACTCTAGTTATTACGCTGCTTCCCAAGTAGCAGAATTTCCTTAACTTCCGTCCGTCAAAAATATCCCTTCCCCAATTTAACAGCCTTTGTTATTCCACTTTTTTCCCATACTACACTCCATTACTCACCATGGTTTTCCCTTTATTAGTACTCCAGGACCACGTTCATACCATTAATTATTTTATCCAAGTCATCTTCTGACTCCCCCTAATACTATAATATCTTCGGCAAAGCATCGAGGTTTTCATTTATTGTCCTTCCAGTGTGATTCCTTTTCCATATTCCGCTTTAACTTTCTTCTTCGCCTGTTATATATATATATATATATTGTGATAAAAAACGCGGATTTTGTGGTATTGTGGGCGGCGTTATGAGGCGCAGTTCAGCCTTCAACAACAATGTCTAGTCGGCTGAAAAAAGATGGTGATTCCCCGCGGGAGAGTCCCGCCGAGCGTGTGTAGAAAAAAACGATGGTGAACCCCCGCCGAACGAGTGTGTAAAAAATGAGGGCGGGGAACCCCGAAATTTTGTGAAATAGATCCATGAAGGGGAATTCCCGTCGGAGGATTTAAAAAGGGAGCCGATGGGTGGCTCGGGATCAGAATTGAGACGAGTGGAGGAGAGGACGGACGTGGTCAGAAGGCAGATGAGTGGAGGAGAGGACGGACGTGGTCATAAGTTAGATGAGTGGAGGAGAGGACGGACGTAAGGAGAATTGAGACGAGTGGAGGAGAGGACGGACGTGATGAGAAGTGAGACGAGTTGAGGAGAGGAAAGACGTGGTCCGAGCAGATGAGCAGAAGTCAGACGAGTTGAGGAGAGGACGGACGTGATGAAGAAGTGAGACGAGTTGAGGAGAGGACGGACGAGAGCAGATGCTGTGAGAGGTGGCTGCAGAGACGTCAGATGTTTCGAGGAAGCAGATGAGTTGCGGTGGATCTGGTTCCTTCTTCTACCTTCATCGATAAAAATCCTGCAAGACGCCAGAGAGACGCGGAAACATTCGTGAGTGAGGTGGATGTTTGTAGGCCCCTGTAGTAATTGTGGGTAAGTTATTAAAAAAAAGCTGTGAAACTTGCTCATTGCTCTGGTTAAATAATATTTAATGATTGTTTTTTTTTCTATTTTCAGCTACTGCATACTCCATCCATCTCTCGAGAGACCCAAAATCCCCTGAGATTAAGCCCGTGTAATCACTTTAAATTAATAAATGAAAAATTTTAAAATTGATTATAATTTGTTCTATTGATTAATTAATGTTTTATACCCTGAAAAGTATATTACAATATATATATATATATGTATATATAATTATCTCGCATGACACGTGACGTCAACTTCAATCCCTTCAGAGTGAAACGTTTCTTGGTGTTAAAGGGAGGAAGGAAGGAAGGAAGCCAAAATGTTCATAAGTCGTCGACATCAACCCTTCTTCAGGGTGATCAGCGTTAAACGGGGATTCGCGTGAATCTTATAGAAGCGCCTAAAGAGAGAAAAATATGAATTGTAATTTTATTTATATACATTTATCGTCGTATGTCACACGCTGTTTAACTTACTGTAGCGCAGTAGAGAACCCGCGTCCAAATTTTTATTATAATTTACGGGAACTTAAATACCAAATATTCCGGAATGAGAAAGTCGCTTGTCAGGAAGGAAGAAGGGGGTTGGTTTTTCCGCGCGTCGTCTCGGCGGCTCGGAATAATAACAAAGGGACTGCGGCTGACTTACACCTGGACCATAAAGCAGCTCGGACACCTCCTCGTCGCCGTTTCGGAATGTCTTAATCTGCCTGGGAATTTGGTGACCGGGTGGCGTGTGTTCCCCAAATGAAACAAGGGATATGATTGGAGGATATCCATCCCTGTGCCACCTTAGTGATAGGTGTCGGATAAGTGGGGGGGGACAAGGCTTTAAAGAGGCTGGCGGAGACAATTTTAACAGGTTGGACAGATTTTTGCAAAGTGATGGTGAGAGGATATTGAAGGAGAGTGGTGGAGGAGATTTTTGAAGGTGGTGGCGAAAGGAGATTGGCAGCAGATTGGTGAGGTGGCAGCGGAGAGGTGGACCATGCTTTGATCAGTCCAGGAAGCAGGGAAGAAAGAGGAAAAAGCGGAGTTTCCTTACTTTGGCAGCACGACTTCGTACGATTGTCGACCGGCCGCTTCAAGTTCCACAACACGGAAATTACAGCCATGAGACGCATCCTATGAAGACAACTCAGGTTCGTCAACGAACAGTAGAATCTGCTACACGTGTGGGTCAACACCCAAACCATTAATACCCTGAGATTATAATTAATAAATATATATATATATTTAAACTCAATTATTAAATTCATTAAATAATATCTCCCCCCTAATCATTTACAACGTATAAGTCCAACAGGCGACGAAGGAAGTTAAAAAAGGAATATGGAAAAGGAATCACACTGCAAGGAGAAGAAATAAAAAAAACCCTACGCTTTGCCTATGATATTGTAGTATTAAGGGGAGTCAGAAAAATGACTTGGAAACGGTAATAAATGGCATGGACGTGGTCCCTGGAGGAAGAGTTCAATAAAAGGATTAAAGAGGGAAAACCAAGGTAATGGAGTGTAGTATTGGAAAAAAGTGGAATAACAAAGGGCTGTTAGATTGGGGAAAGGGATATTTTTGAAGGAAGTTAAGTTGAGCACCATTTTTTAACAGTATCTGAATCGAAAAAAAAATTGTTTTCTTCTTAATAAATTATCAACATCCCCCAAAATGTTTTGTTTAAACGCCATTGTTAGTCTCATTGACTTGACTGAGGGAATTGTGCGTCATCCATGAAGTAAGAAAGAGTCTAACCGAGGCGGGAAAAAGCGAAATTTCAGTTGAAATTGCATTCTTTATTGAGCGTGGCGTTATATGAGTGCTGAAACGTGGACGGTAGGAGTTGCAGAAAGGAAAAGAATAGAAGCCTTTGAAATGTTGTGCTATAGGAGAATAATATTGGTGGATAGAATCACTAAAGAGGAAGTTCTAAGAAGAATAGGGGGAAAAGAGAACAATATGGAGGATTTCTAAAGGATAGATTCATTGACCACAATGTGAGACATCATGTGGGCCTTAACATTAGACGGAACTGAGCAGAATAGGGGGGCGGAAAGTATGGAATATGCTAAGCAGATTAAGGTTGGGTGTGGTAGCTGTGTCGAAATGAAAAGGCTTACGCAGGATAGGTTAGCATGGAGGGGTCGCATCAGACCGAATACCACAACAACAACAACAACTACTCTGTGTAGCACAAACATATCGATTGTAAATGAAGAAGAAAAGTCAGTTCTCATACACTCGATATAGAGATGAGCGAAATACAATATCAAGAAAGATTACCTCTACAGATGGCAGGCAGTAGTGAATAGAATTGAAGAGAAGAGAAAAAAAAAGGAAATCGGAAATAAAGAAATGAGTCAGCCAAGGAGGATGCAGCAGCCTGTCGCCCATGCTCTTTAGCTTCTATATTTATATGGAACAGGCGATGAAGAAAGTTAAAGAAATGAATATGGGAAAGGGAATCAAAATGCAAGGAGAAGAAATAAAATCGCTAAGGTTTGCTGATGATATTGTAGTAGTATTAGGGGAGTCAGAAGGAAGGAAGACTTGGAAACCATAATGAATGTGCATGAACCTGGTCGTGGAGGAAGAGTTCAATATGAGGATTAAAGAAGGAAAACCAAGGTAATGGAGTGTAGTTTGGGAAACAGTGGATTAAAAAAGGCTGTTAGATTAGCAAGGGATATTTTAAAGGAAGTTAAGGAATTCTGTTACTTGGGAAACGAAATAACTAGAGTGGGATAGCAACAGGATAGCAAGGAAGAGGAATTTTTCCTTAAGGGTAATATAAGTCTGAATATTAGGAAGTCGTTGCTAAAGAAAATAGAGTTCTACGGAATCAGGGGAACCGCTATCTCACTTTTTAGCTTATATCTCACGAATCGAAAGCAAAAAGTCTCCATAGACGATAACTGTAAATGATGGGAGGGGGGGATATTATTTAATGAATTTAATAATTGAGTTTAAATATATATATATTTATTAATTATAATCTCAGGGTATTAATGGTTTGGGTGTTGACCCACACGTGTAGCAGATCTTCTACTGTTCGTTGACAGAACCTGAGTTGTCTTCATAGGATGCGTCTCATGGCTGTAATTTCCGTGTTGTGGAACTTGAAGCGGCTGATAGGTCGACAATAACACCAAGTCGTGCTGCCAAAGTAAGGAAACTCCGCTTTTTCCTCTTTCTTCCCTGCTTCCTGGACTGATCAAAGCATGGTCCACCTCACCACCAATCTCCTCTCTCCACCACTCCTCTGCTGCCATCTCCTTTCACCACCACCTTGTATCACCACCAATCTCCTTTCTCCACCACTCTCCTTCAATATCCTCTCTCCACCTCCTTGTATCACTTGCAAAAATCTGTCCAATCTGTCCTCAAAATTGTCTCCGCCGCCAGCCTCTTTAAAGCCTTGTCCCCCCCACTTATCCGACACCTATCACTAAGGTGGCACAGGTATGGATATCCTCCAATCATATCCCTTGTTTCATTTGGGGAACACACGCCACCCGGTCACCAAATTCCCAGGCAGATTAATTAAGACATTCCGAAACGGCGACGAGGAGGTGTCCGAGCTGCTTTATGGTCCAGGTGTAAGTCAGCCGCAGTCCCCTTTGTTATTATTCCGAGCCAGCCGCCAAGACGGCGCGCGGAAAAACCCAACCCCTTCTTCCTTCCTGACAAGCGACTTGCTCATGCCGGAATATTTGGTATTTAAGTTCCCGTAAATTATAATAAAAAATTGGACGCGGATTCTACTGCGCTACAATGGCAATATTTATGTCTCTAAACTGAACACAATTACTTGTGGTGTCCCACAGGGGTCGATTCTAGGACCTCTTCTTTTTTTTCTGTTTTTTTTTTAATTTTATTTTAATAATGATCTTCCAGATTGCATAAAACCCAATACATTTCAGTTCTTTACGCCGATGGACACCACACAACTTAGTAATAACAGGATAACGTCGATAACGCACTCAAAATTTTTTAATTACGTGGTTCAGTGCAAATAAATTTGTTTCTGAACTTATCTAATTTTCATCCGGCAAGAACGTTCCTATATCGGCAAATCAAACTAATAACTTCGCACCTTTTCTAGGTATATGCAAGTTGACGGTGGAATGGAACATATTCATAGACATTCTGTTAACTCCCTTAGATTATTAACGCAACAAGTAGATAAATCTGTACATTATGCTTATTTCCACTCTAATATGTGCTATAAATTCTTATCTTAATAAATGTAATTATAAATTCGACTTATTTTTCGTTCAAGAACATTTACTATCACGAAATCATTGTGTTCTACCATAGGAATTTTTCTTTGTCGTTTTTTAAGCGCAAATTATGAGAGATTTGGAAGCCTTATTGTATTATTACATCTTTAGATTTAAAACCACTGAGATATTTCAAGTATGATGACGTTTTTTTAGTATCATCCTCAGATTCCACATAAACCATTTGCTCAATACTTTCAATAATTACAACACTGAAAGAAACTTTACAATTGAAATTGAAAAAAAAAATGATCACTCTGTCAATTTTCTTGATGTTTTGGTTATTGTTTCTGTCAATAAGATTGTTAGTTACCAATTGCTATAAAAAGATCTACTTACTAAGGAATAATCCTTAATTACATGTCAGTCAAATCAGCCATTATCCCATAAGATACTATGCTTTATAATTTATTAAATAAGGGCCGTCAAATTATCATAAATTTAATCTGGGAAAAATATAAATATTGTGTTCTTCTTAATATTTATCCTTTGCATTTCGCTTACAAATACATTAAAATTGGGGTTGAATAAGATTAATATGAAATTAATAATTTACCCCGTAAAATTACTCAGTAAGAAATAATATTAAACTTATGACTTATGAATTAATGAATTATGATATCCGAATTAAACTTAAAATCTTGCAATAATTTAAGCCATGTTAAAATATTAAAAATAAAATTACTAATTTCGGTATCTGTTTATATTGTAATTACAGTTATATATTGGACAAACTATGCGCACATTTAATATCCGCATTTATGGGACTTGGAAAAAAAATATATATATATAAAATTCAATGTGAAAAATTATTCAGTTTTGTGGAAGAATGCATATCGAAACAACAATAAGACAAGTAATTTAAATAAATTTAAATCGCTACTTTTATAAAATTTATGTTTCATTGAAAGATAAATATTTCGATTTTTATTCTGAACACCACAAAAGTCTCATGATGAGTTATTGTTACAAATTGTTAAATGAATATAAAAAAATTTGGCATCTTCAAATATTAATGGAAAGTCCAGATAATTTGTCATAAAAAACGTAGCTTAATATTTAATTAAATAAACCTTAGACGTTTCGTCCATATTTGTGGAATTCATACTTATAGCTTGTTTTACTGTTAATGTTTTACAACTCTCAGGGAATTGCAACTGATTATGTGTTTAGGAATATATTTAAAAAATTTTGCTAAATATGTAATTACATGTCTTGTAATGTTAAGTGAGTTTCGCGCCGAACTGGCTTGCGCCGAATGGTCCCGTCCCGGTGATTGCTATGTAGAAATGAAAAGACGGTCTGCTTAGGGGTTGAGAAGTTGCTCTCAGAATCAAGTTTAAACTTGTATTTCCCGCCTGACGGAAACTCTGGAAGTCTCCAGCTGCGGGAGTTTTGCTGATCTCTCCGTTCTCTTCGCGATTGTTCTTCCTCCAGGGGTGGACGTTGCTCCAACCAAATTCTCCTCCTTCCACTCTGTTAATTTTCTATGTTCGCTTGTGACGAGGTTGTTGTCCCCTTGTTTTGGGGGGAGCCGGCGTCCATTGTCGAGTGTACGTGGCCCGAGGCGCAGGAAGTTTCCTCGCGTCACTGTGGCGAAACAGGGAATGAGTGAGAGAGAGAGAGAAAGAAATATGATGGCGGCGGCGTGTCGTGTCAGTTACGATTCGTCACAGTCATCCGTTAATTACTTCACGTTAATGGCTGACGAGTTGCGTAAGTGAGTGAGGAAGACTGACGTAAAGACTTTTTTTACGACGGTTGCTGTAAGGAGGGAAGTCACCAACTTCTTGCAACGGGTACTTGACATTCAGTTCTGTCTCTACTGTAAGATGCCATTATTATTGGTCTTACCCCCCCCACACACACACACTTCCCTCTAATGCTAACTTTACAAGACATTCATGTCTCTAAACGTGGCTTATTAATCTATCCCTTCAACGTCCTCCATATTGTTCGCTTTCCCACTATTCTATTCATAACTTCCCCGTTGGTGATTCTATCCACCCACCCATCTCATTCTCCTACAGCACCACATTTCAAAGGCATCAATTCGTTTCCTGTCTGCAACTCAGACCATCCACGTTTCGCACCCAAATAACGCCACGCTCAATACCAACATTTTTAGCAACGATTTCCTACTATTCACACTTATATTATGCATACTTGTATTACCCGTAAGTAAATTACTGTTGTTGTCTACAGCATATGTACCTTGTTCTTTTACACTTTCACCTCTTTTTTTTTTGGTTAACAGGCTACATGAGGGTGATCCTGAAACAGGCAACTCCCCTTTAATAGCATAGGAAGGGAATTGAAAAGGGGGGATGCGGAAGGTAGAGCAAGGTAGCCATGCAAGGGTTGACTAGGGCCCCCGGGCTATGGTTTAAGGATCCTACCCTAGTGGTGTTTCACCTAAAGAGATGCAGGGAAAACCCTAGAAAACCTGCATCAGGTAGGTCGGGCATTGCTGGCTACTATTCTCACGCCCTTCCTTATGAATGACGGGAGACGAGTCTGCTGTGGGGGGACGCAGCATTCCCTTCTCCGTGTCTCCACCAGTTTCAGGAGGCAGTTGGCCCCCGACTGATCCAATGGGATCAGCGGACAGCAGCTCTTGCCATATGCCCAAGGTCTTTGACCCCGGTACATATACCTCCTAAAATAGGTGAAGGTGTCTCGGCATATGAGAACTTTGATAAAAAATACCCAGAGAGAGAGTGCAGGAGGCATCCCCGACATGCATGATCAGGTAAGCCCCGCAGTCACTCTGGGCTGAAGCGCCTGCCAAGTTTAAAATTCTTATAAAGAAAATACAGATAAACAAACGCACATGAGAGAGATTCACTTAATTAGCTGTCCCAACGTACTTTACTAACAATAATTAAAAAAAAG